>OZ022418.1:10405424-10442924 GCA_963989365.1 Rhimphoctona megacephalus | reverse complement strand
CGACGACGACGACGACGACGACGACGACGACGACGACGACGACGACGACGACGACGACGACGACGACGACGACGACGACGACGACGACGACGACGACGACGACGACGACGACGACGACGACGACGACGACGACGACGACGACGACGACGACGACGACGACGACGACGACGACGACGACGACGACGACGACGACGACGACGACGACGACGACGACGACGACGACGACGACGACGACGACGACGACGACGACGACGACGACGACGACGACGACGACGACGACGACGACGACGACGACGACGACGACGACGACGACGACGACGACGACGACGACGACGACGACGACGACGACGACGACGACGACGACGACGACGACGACGACGACGACGACGACGACGACGACGACGACGACGACGACGACGACGACGACGACGACGACGACGACGACGACGACGACGACGACGACGACGACGACGACGACGACGACGACGACGACGACGACGACGACGACGACGACGACGACGACGACGACGACGACGACGACGACGACGACGACGACGACGACGACGACGACGACGACGACGACGACGACGACGACGACGACGACGACGACGACGACGACGACGACGACGACGACGACGACGACGACGACGACGACGACGACGACGACGACGACGACGACGACGACGACGACGACGACGACGACGACGACGACGACGACGACGACGACGACGACGACGACGACGACGACGACGACGACGACGACGACGACGACGACGACGACGACGACGACGACGACGACGACGACGACGACGACGACGACGACGACGACGACGACGACGACGACGACGACGACGACGACGACGACGACGACGACGACGACGACGACGACGACGACGACGACGACGACGACGACGACGACGACGACGACGACGACGACGACGACGACGACGACGACGACGACGACGACGACGACGACGACGACGACGACGACGACGACGACGACGACGACGACGACGACGACGACGACGACGACGACGACGACGACGACGACGACGACGACGACGACGACGACGACGACGACGACGACGACGACGACGACGACGACGACGACGACGACGACGACGACGACGACGACGACGACGACGACGACGACGACGACGACGACGACGACGACGACGACGACGACGACGACGACGACGACGACGACGACGACGACGACGACGACGACGACGACGACGACGACGACGACGACGACGACGACGACGACGACGACGACGACGACGACGACGACGACGACGACGACGACGACGACGACGACGACGACGACGACGACGACGACGACGACGACGACGACGACGACGACGACGACGACGACGACGACGACGACGACGACGACGACGACGACGACGACGACGACGACGACGACGACGACGACGACGACGACGACGACGACGACGACGACGACGACGACGACGACGACGACGACGACGACGACGACGACGACGACGACGACGACGACGACGACGACGACGACGACGACGACGACGACGACGACGACGACGACGACGACGACGACGACGACGACGACGACGACGACGACGACGACGACGACGACGACGACGACGACGACGACGACGACGACGACGACGACGACGACGACGACGACGACGACGACGACGACGACGACGACGACGACGACGACGACGACGACGACGACGACGACGACGACGACGACGACGACGACGACGACGACGACGACGACGACGACGACGACGACGACGACGACGACGACGACGACGACGACGACGACGACGACGACGACGACGACGACGACGACGACGACGACGACGACGACGACGACGACGACGACGACGACGACGACGACGACGACGACGACGACGACGACGACGACGACGACGACGACGACGACGACGACGACGACGACGACGACGACGACGACGACGACGACGACGACGACGACGACGACGACGACGACGACGACGACGACGACGACGACGACGACGACGACGACGACGACGACGACGACGACGACGACGACGACGACGACGACGACGACGACGACGACGACGACGACGACGACGACGACGACGACGACGACGACGACGACGACGACGACGACGACGACGACGACGACGACGACGACGACGACGACGACGACGACGACGACGACGACGACGACGACGACGACGACGACGACGACGACGACGACGACGACGACGACGACGACGACGACGACGACGACGACGACGACGACGACGACGACGACGACGACGACGACGACGACGACGACGACGACGACGACGACGACGACGACGACGACGACGACGACGACGACGACGACGACGACGACGACGACGACGACGACGACGACGACGACGACGACGACGACGACGACGACGACGACGACGACGACGACGACGACGACGACGACGACGACGACGACGACGACGACGACGACGACGACGACGACGACGACGACGACGACGACGACGACGACGACGACGACGACGACGACGACGACGACGACGACGACGACGACGACGACGACGACGACGACGACGACGACGACGACGACGACGACGACGACGACGACGACGACGACGACGACGACGACGACGACGACGACGACGACGACGACGACGACGACGACGACGACGACGACGACGACGACGACGACGACGACGACGACGACGACGACGACGACGACGACGACGACGACGACGACGACGACGACGACGACGACGACGACGACGACGACGACGACGACGACGACGACGACGACGACGACGACGACGACGACGACGACGACGACGACGACGACGACGACGACGACGACGACGACGACGACGACGACGACGACGACGACGACGACGACGACGACGACGACGACGACGACGACGACGACGACGACGACGACGACGACGACGACGACGACGACGACGACGACGACGACGACGACGACGACGACGACGACGACGACGACGACGACGACGACGACGACGACGACGACGACGACGACGACGACGACGACGACGACGACGACGACGACGACGACGACGACGACGACGACGACGACGACGACGACGACGACGACGACGACGACGACGACGACGACGACGACGACGACGACGACGACGACGACGACGACGACGACGACGACGACGACGACGACGACGACGACGACGACGACGACGACGACGACGACGACGACGACGACGACGACGACGACGACGACGACGACGACGACGACGACGACGACGACGACGACGACGACGACGACGACGACGACGACGACGACGACGACGACGACGACGACGACGACGACGACGACGACGACGACGACGACGACGACGACGACGACGACGACGACGACGACGACGACGACGACGACGACGACGACGACGACGACGACGACGACGACGACGACGACGACGACGACGACGACGACGACGACGACGACGACGACGACGACGACGACGACGACGACGACGACGACGACGACGACGACGACGACGACGACGACGACGACGACGACGACGACGACGACGACGACGACGACGACGACGACGACGACGACGACGACGACGACGACGACGACGACGACGACGACGACGACGACGACGACGACGACGACGACGACGACGACGACGACGACGACGACGACGACGACGACGACGACGACGACGACGACGACGACGACGACGACGACGACGACGACGACGACGACGACGACGACGACGACGACGACGACGACGACGACGACGACGACGACGACGACGACGACGACGACGACGACGACGACGACGACGACGACGACGACGACGACGACGACGACGACGACGACGACGACGACGACGACGACGACGACGACGACGACGACGACGACGACGACGACGACGACGACGACGACGACGACGACGACGACGACGACGACGACGACGACGACGACGACGACGACGACGACGACGACGACGACGACGACGACGACGACGACGACGACGACGACGACGACGACGACGACGACGACGACGACGACGACGACGACGACGACGACGACGACGACGACGACGACGACGACGACGACGACGACGACGACGACGACGACGACGACGACGACGACGACGACGACGACGACGACGACGACGACGACGACGACGACGACGACGACGACGACGACGACGACGACGACGACGACGACGACGACGACGACGACGACGACGACGACGACGACGACGACGACGACGACGACGACGACGACGACGACGACGACGACGACGACGACGACGACGACGACGACGACGACGACGACGACGACGACGACGACGACGACGACGACGACGACGACGACGACGACGACGACGACGACGACGACGACGACGACGACGACGACGACGACGACGACGACGACGACGACGACGACGACGACGACGACGACGACGACGACGACGACGACGACGACGACGACGACGACGACGACGACGACGACGACGACGACGACGACGACGACGACGACGACGACGACGACGACGACGACGACGACGACGACGACGACGACGACGACGACGACGACGACGACGACGACGACGACGACGACGACGACGACGACGACGACGACGACGACGACGACGACGACGACGACGACGACGACGACGACGACGACGACGACGACGACGACGACGACGACGACGACGACGACGACGACGACGACGACGACGACGACGACGACGACGACGACGACGACGACGACGACGACGACGACGACGACGACGACGACGACGACGACGACGACGACGACGACGACGACGACGACGACGACGACGACGACGACGACGACGACGACGACGACGACGACGACGACGACGACGACGACGACGACGACGACGACGACGACGACGACGACGACGACGACGACGACGACGACGACGACGACGACGACGACGACGACGACGACGACGACGACGACGACGACGACGACGACGACGACGACGACGACGACGACGACGACGACGACGACGACGACGACGACGACGACGACGACGACGACGACGACGACGACGACGACGACGACGACGACGACGACGACGACGACGACGACGACGACGACGACGACGACGACGACGACGACGACGACGACGACGACGACGACGACGACGACGACGACGACGACGACGACGACGACGACGACGACGACGACGACGACGACGACGACGACGACGACGACGACGACGACGACGACGACGACGACGACGACGACGACGACGACGACGACGACGACGACGACGACGACGACGACGACGACGACGACGACGACGACGACGACGACGACGACGACGACGACGACGACGACGACGACGACGACGACGACGACGACGACGACGACGACGACGACGACGACGACGACGACGACGACGACGACGACGACGACGACGACGACGACGACGACGACGACGACGACGACGACGACGACGACGACGACGACGACGACGACGACGACGACGACGACGACGACGACGACGACGACGACGACGACGACGACGACGACGACGACGACGACGACGACGACGACGACGACGACGACGACGACGACGACGACGACGACGACGACGACGACGACGACGACGACGACGACGACGACGACGACGACGACGACGACGACGACGACGACGACGACGACGACGACGACGACGACGACGACGACGACGACGACGACGACGACGACGACGACGACGACGACGACGACGACGACGACGACGACGACGACGACGACGACGACGACGACGACGACGACGACGACGACGACGACGACGACGACGACGACGACGACGACGACGACGACGACGACGACGACGACGACGACGACGACGACGACGACGACGACGACGACGACGACGACGACGACGACGACGACGACGACGACGACGACGACGACGACGACGACGACGACGACGACGACGACGACGACGACGACGACGACGACGACGACGACGACGACGACGACGACGACGACGACGACGACGACGACGACGACGACGACGACGACGACGACGACGACGACGACGACGACGACGACGACGACGACGACGACGACGACGACGACGACGACGACGACGACGACGACGACGACGACGACGACGACGACGACGACGACGACGACGACGACGACGACGACGACGACGACGACGACGACGACGACGACGACGACGACGACGACGACGACGACGACGACGACGACGACGACGACGACGACGACGACGACGACGACGACGACGACGACGACGACGACGACGACGACGACGACGACGACGACGACGACGACGACGACGACGACGACGACGACGACGACGACGACGACGACGACGACGACGACGACGACGACGACGACGACGACGACGACGACGACGACGACGACGACGACGACGACGACGACGACGACGACGACGACGACGACGACGACGACGACGACGACGACGACGACGACGACGACGACGACGACGACGACGACGACGACGACGACGACGACGACGACGACGACGACGACGACGACGACGACGACGACGACGACGACGACGACGACGACGACGACGACGACGACGACGACGACGACGACGACGACGACGACGACGACGACGACGACGACGACGACGACGACGACGACGACGACGACGACGACGACGACGACGACGACGACGACGACGACGACGACGACGACGACGACGACGACGACGACGACGACGACGACGACGACGACGACGACGACGACGACGACGACGACGACGACGACGACGACGACGACGACGACGACGACGACGACGACGACGACGACGACGACGACGACGACGACGACGACGACGACGACGACGACGACGACGACGACGACGACGACGACGACGACGACGACGACGACGACGACGACGACGACGACGACGACGACGACGACGACGACGACGACGACGACGACGACGACGACGACGACGACGACGACGACGACGACGACGACGACGACGACGACGACGACGACGACGACGACGACGACGACGACGACGACGACGACGACGACGACGACGACGACGACGACGACGACGACGACGACGACGACGACGACGACGACGACGACGACGACGACGACGACGACGACGACGACGACGACGACGACGACGACGACGACGACGACGACGACGACGACGACGACGACGACGACGACGACGACGACGACGACGACGACGACGACGACGACGACGACGACGACGACGACGACGACGACGACGACGACGACGACGACGACGACGACGACGACGACGACGACGACGACGACGACGACGACGACGACGACGACGACGACGACGACGACGACGACGACGACGACGACGACGACGACGACGACGACGACGACGACGACGACGACGACGACGACGACGACGACGACGACGACGACGACGACGACGACGACGACGACGACGACGACGACGACGACGACGACGACGACGACGACGACGACGACGACGACGACGACGACGACGACGACGACGACGACGACGACGACGACGACGACGACGACGACGACGACGACGACGACGACGACGACGACGACGACGACGACGACGACGACGACGACGACGACGACGACGACGACGACGACGACGACGACGACGACGACGACGACGACGACGACGACGACGACGACGACGACGACGACGACGACGACGACGACGACGACGACGACGACGACGACGACGACGACGACGACGACGACGACGACGACGACGACGACGACGACGACGACGACGACGACGACGACGACGACGACGACGACGACGACGACGACGACGACGACGACGACGACGACGACGACGACGACGACGACGACGACGACGACGACGACGACGACGACGACGACGACGACGACGACGACGACGACGACGACGACGACGACGACGACGACGACGACGACGACGACGACGACGACGACGACGACGACGACGACGACGACGACGACGACGACGACGACGACGACGACGACGACGACGACGACGACGACGACGACGACGACGACGACGACGACGACGACGACGACGACGACGACGACGACGACGACGACGACGACGACGACGACGACGACGACGACGACGACGACGACGACGACGACGACGACGACGACGACGACGACGACGACGACGACGACGACGACGACGACGACGACGACGACGACGACGACGACGACGACGACGACGACGACGACGACGACGACGACGACGACGACGACGACGACGACGACGACGACGACGACGACGACGACGACGACGACGACGACGACGACGACGACGACGACGACGACGACGACGACGACGACGACGACGACGACGACGACGACGACGACGACGACGACGACGACGACGACGACGACGACGACGACGACGACGACGACGACGACGACGACGACGACGACGACGACGACGACGACGACGACGACGACGACGACGACGACGACGACGACGACGACGACGACGACGACGACGACGACGACGACGACGACGACGACGACGACGACGACGACGACGACGACGACGACGACGACGACGACGACGACGACGACGACGACGACGACGACGACGACGACGACGACGACGACGACGACGACGACGACGACGACGACGACGACGACGACGACGACGACGACGACGACGACGACGACGACGACGACGACGACGACGACGACGACGACGACGACGACGACGACGACGACGACGACGACGACGACGACGACGACGACGACGACGACGACGACGACGACGACGACGACGACGACGACGACGACGACGACGACGACGACGACGACGACGACGACGACGACGACGACGACGACGACGACGACGACGACGACGACGACGACGACGACGACGACGACGACGACGACGACGACGACGACGACGACGACGACGACGACGACGACGACGACGACGACGACGACGACGACGACGACGACGACGACGACGACGACGACGACGACGACGACGACGACGACGACGACGACGACGACGACGACGACGACGACGACGACGACGACGACGACGACGACGACGACGACGACGACGACGACGACGACGACGACGACGACGACGACGACGACGACGACGACGACGACGACGACGACGACGACGACGACGACGACGACGACGACGACGACGACGACGACGACGACGACGACGACGACGACGACGACGACGACGACGACGACGACGACGACGACGACGACGACGACGACGACGACGACGACGACGACGACGACGACGACGACGACGACGACGACGACGACGACGACGACGACGACGACGACGACGACGACGACGACGACGACGACGACGACGACGACGACGACGACGACGACGACGACGACGACGACGACGACGACGACGACGACGACGACGACGACGACGACGACGACGACGACGACGACGACGACGACGACGACGACGACGACGACGACGACGACGACGACGACGACGACGACGACGACGACGACGACGACGACGACGACGACGACGACGACGACGACGACGACGACGACGACGACGACGACGACGACGACGACGACGACGACGACGACGACGACGACGACGACGACGACGACGACGACGACGACGACGACGACGACGACGACGACGACGACGACGACGACGACGACGACGACGACGACGACGACGACGACGACGACGACGACGACGACGACGACGACGACGACGACGACGACGACGACGACGACGACGACGACGACGACGACGACGACGACGACGACGACGACGACGACGACGACGACGACGACGACGACGACGACGACGACGACGACGACGACGACGACGACGACGACGACGACGACGACGACGACGACGACGACGACGACGACGACGACGACGACGACGACGACGACGACGACGACGACGACGACGACGACGACGACGACGACGACGACGACGACGACGACGACGACGACGACGACGACGACGACGACGACGACGACGACGACGACGACGACGACGACGACGACGACGACGACGACGACGACGACGACGACGACGACGACGACGACGACGACGACGACGACGACGACGACGACGACGACGACGACGACGACGACGACGACGACGACGACGACGACGACGACGACGACGACGACGACGACGACGACGACGACGACGACGACGACGACGACGACGACGACGACGACGACGACGACGACGACGACGACGACGACGACGACGACGACGACGACGACGACGACGACGACGACGACGACGACGACGACGACGACGACGACGACGACGACGACGACGACGACGACGACGACGACGACGACGACGACGACGACGACGACGACGACGACGACGACGACGACGACGACGACGACGACGACGACGACGACGACGACGACGACGACGACGACGACGACGACGACGACGACGACGACGACGACGACGACGACGACGACGACGACGACGACGACGACGACGACGACGACGACGACGACGACGACGACGACGACGACGACGACGACGACGACGACGACGACGACGACGACGACGACGACGACGACGACGACGACGACGACGACGACGACGACGACGACGACGACGACGACGACGACGACGACGACGACGACGACGACGACGACGACGACGACGACGACGACGACGACGACGACGACGACGACGACGACGACGACGACGACGACGACGACGACGACGACGACGACGACGACGACGACGACGACGACGACGACGACGACGACGACGACGACGACGACGACGACGACGACGACGACGACGACGACGACGACGACGACGACGACGACGACGACGACGACGACGACGACGACGACGACGACGACGACGACGACGACGACGACGACGACGACGACGACGACGACGACGACGACGACGACGACGACGACGACGACGACGACGACGACGACGACGACGACGACGACGACGACGACGACGACGACGACGACGACGACGACGACGACGACGACGACGACGACGACGACGACGACGACGACGACGACGACGACGACGACGACGACGACGACGACGACGACGACGACGACGACGACGACGACGACGACGACGACGACGACGACGACGACGACGACGACGACGACGACGACGACGACGACGACGACGACGACGACGACGACGACGACGACGACGACGACGACGACGACGACGACGACGACGACGACGACGACGACGACGACGACGACGACGACGACGACGACGACGACGACGACGACGACGACGACGACGACGACGACGACGACGACGACGACGACGACGACGACGACGACGACGACGACGACGACGACGACGACGACGACGACGACGACGACGACGACGACGACGACGACGACGACGACGACGACGACGACGACGACGACGACGACGACGACGACGACGACGACGACGACGACGACGACGACGACGACGACGACGACGACGACGACGACGACGACGACGACGACGACGACGACGACGACGACGACGACGACGACGACGACGACGACGACGACGACGACGACGACGACGACGACGACGACGACGACGACGACGACGACGACGACGACGACGACGACGACGACGACGACGACGACGACGACGACGACGACGACGACGACGACGACGACGACGACGACGACGACGACGACGACGACGACGACAAAAATGAATCATATATTCATCATTTTGCAGCAAGCATATATTGTGTAAAACACAACATGCAATGATGAAGTCTGGTATCAGATCTACCTTTTCCATATCAAGCACATTATATAAACTTCGAAACCTCCCTTTCAACAATCCGAAAGCTCGTTCAATGGTTATGCGTGCAGATGCATGACAAAAATTGTAATTCCTTTGTCTTTCTGTCAGATGACCATTGTCTCGGTAGGGTACCATTAAATACTTATGTATGGTGTAAGCAGAATCTCCGACTAAATGACAGTCATATGAAAATTTCCGCGAATCATTCAAATATTCATTCATTTCCGACAGTCGAAACACACATTGATCATGAACAGAACCAATATGCCCGGCCAAACAATGGGTGAATCGTCGTTCATGATCACAAACAGCCTGTAAACATCGACAATATAGAATTATCTTCACTTGGTGGTTATTTAAATAAATTGTCAAAAATGTATATATCACCTGTAATTGTATCGAATGATGTCCTTTTCTATTAACGTAACATTCTGGATTATTGTGTGGTGCCCGTATATTAATATGCGTACCATCAATCGCTCCTATTACATTAGGGAAGGCACTAGTTGCTGCAAATCCTCTAAAAACTTCTTCGACTCTGTTACCTTCTGGCCAGGTGATAAAAGACGGAGCAAGGACAACTATAGCTCTCACAACTTTTCTTACAGCTCTCAGTGCAGTGGATCTTCCAACTTCAAATTTCTCACAGATTGATCTGAAAAATATGTAGATCCCAAACATATCAAATTTCCTCACTCACAAAAATATATTTCGAAAATCGAGGCTTCACAAGGATCCAAACGTGAATCAATATACCGATATGAATCTGGCGTAGCCATTTTCCATATAGCAATCAAAAATTGCCTTTCAGGTGATATTGATCGACCTGATTACGATCTCGTTAATGAATCTTTTATAAGATTCAATATATAGTTAAAGGTTGATCGGCTCATCCTAGAAAAGTATATTAATAATGTTGTTAATCTGGAAATATGGATCTCTCGCTTGTTTTTATATTTGCTGCTTGTTTTTATATTAACGGGACAGACCTAGTTGGAACGTCAAAAAAAAGGCCTTTTTTCCGATTTTTTTTTGGTCAAACGATAAAATAATTCACAACAAAAGTTCTTCCGTTTAAAAGATACATATGTAATGTATATGTTGCAATTTTTTCAACGCAATACATATCGAAATAAGCTGGTGACCGTCAATTGCCGAGGACGCTGCAAAAAAAAACACGGTTTGCGGTGATCAAGCTCACGCTGCAACGGCTCATCTGAAACAAAAAAAATGGAGGGGATTTTTAGTTAATGATATAATGCTCCGGTTGAACGAAGGGTTTTGAAAAATTTCCATTTTTCACAAAATGACGGCCGTTAAAAGTCAAAAGTGTTTTTTTGACCAAAATATCAGTTCCATTTTTTGCTATTAAAAATAAAAATAATTATCCAAAAAAAAAATCCTTCGTTCATATGGAGGACTACCATGTATAGAAGAAGTGATATAAATTTCAACCCGATCGGTAAAGCCGTTCTCGAGCTACAGTGATCACCGACTTCAAAAACATGGTTTCGAGAAAAACGCATTTAAAGTTTTGAGTACGGTTTGCATGGCTCAGACACGACGTGCTACAAAGTCTTGTATTTCGGCGAATAATGGTCCGATTTACATTTACCTGGGCGGAAAATGTTCGTAAGAGATTCTACTTTTTGAAAATGAAATAAAAAAAAAATCGATTTTTCGAAAATTCTAACTAGGTCTGTCCCGTTAAAAGCCTGAGTAAATACCTGCAATGTGATTTGAATTGTTCATCACTATAAGCTGGTATAACCTCTTCCACGTAATTCTTCAATCTTGGGATACGTTTTTTTATCATTCGTTGCACAAGAAAACTTAACCCATTAACGCCGAAGAATCGTGCTTTTTTTTCTCATTTTCAAGCTACATTCTTATCATCGAAAAAAAATCATTTGCAAATAAAAAATATGTTCCCTTGTACTTTCGAGTGTTCCCTTTCCGAATCCGGAGTCAAAATTGAGTTTTGTCCATTAGAAAAAAAAATATGGCCGTTTTTAAACAAAAAAACCGAAAAAATCGAAGACATTTTTTTTTCAATATTTTTTTTCTCATTGAAGACGCGCGAGGACCCCCCCTTTTTCTTCAACCATGAGTGCACAAAATAGTTGTAGTTTAAGAATATATTTTTTTAATTTGTCGACATTGACATTTTCACCCCCAAAATGGCGCTTTTCATCCCTTCAGCAGGAAGACAATTTTCACTCTCGGTGCCCGACAAAAAAAATATTCAAATCTTAACGAAAATTGGTATCCCGGGGTTTTCAAGGTCGCTGATTTCGATTCCGCCCTCAAAATTCGAAAATTCAGAATGGCGGATCCAATATGGCGGACCCAAATTCAAAAACTTACTTGAATCGGATGAAATGTGGCACTCGGGGGTTTTCGAGGTCGCTGATTACAAATCTGCCCTCAAAATTCGAAAATTCAAAATGGCGGATCCAATATGGCGGACCCGAATTCAAAAACTTACTTGAATCGGATGAAATGTGGCACTCGGGGGTTTTCGAGGTCCTTGATAACGAATCTGGCATCATCATTTCAAAATTCAAAATTGCGGATGCAATATGGCGAACACCTTCCCATTAACGCCCAGTTATTATCTAACGTTTATTGAAGAATTGACAACTTTATATAAATGTAAATAATAATCATTCAATTGATTCACATTTTATGATCATATATTATATTTTTCATGTGTCGAATAAAAATTGACGTTGCAGAGGCTGAGAAATCTCCGATTTTCTTACATTTCATCTTGTTTTTGTTTATACGGGTCATCATTGAATATTATCCCTGATACAAATATATTTATTATCCATGAATATTTCTGTCTGCAAATAAGTTTTGTATATGCCTATCACATCTTTTTTCAATTTTTCACGTTTGTGGAGTGCGGATCGTTCACATTGCTAATGATATTTTATTTTCTGTAAAAAATATTAGCTCAGAATTTTTGTGTTCATTTTAGGTCTGCCAATATTCCTTATCTGAATAATTTGATTTCTATTTTCGTAGAACTTGTCTTGAGACTAAATCGAACTCACTTATATACCTAAATTTCAGCTCAGTACCTCAACAAAATTTATTCATAAAATATTGTTTTATCATCTTTATTGCTCCTGAGTGAATTCACTTCTTCGATAATTTTTATCTCATCGGCAGCGTGAGCATATTGACAATATTACCATTATGTCTCGAAAACGACCAAGGCAATCTATTCCTTCTCATGTAGAGTTTGAAATGGATACTTCTGACGATAATTGTGACGAGCTCGTCGCGATTCCGAATCCAGACAATTCTGGTTGTTCTAGTGATTCCGATTCTGATTTTGAATCAAACGATCACCTTTCGAGTATCACTTATAAACAAACATCGGAAAATTACACAGATAATCAATGTAAATTGGAAGGAGATCACCAATATAAGTGGATGGTTGGTGAAAAGAGCTACCCGAATGAGACTGAAGACTAATTATTACTAACTGACGGTGTAAAAAAAAGTATTCAAAAAAGTGAGCCGATACAACTGTTTGAAAAGTTTTTCTGCATGGAAATGAAAACATACATTATTGACTCATGTAAAGAGAATGGGTTTGAATTGCAGTTGGATGATTTGAATACTTTCATTGGCATCATCATTGTAAGCTCGTTCAATAAAAGAAAATCTCAAAGAGACTATTGGTCATCTGATCCCTTCTTATTATGTGAGGTGGTTTCTTCTGCAATGCAACGCGATACATTTGAGAAAATCAAATCAGAATTAAAGTATTCGATGCCTAAAGACAATGATCCCAGTGATAAGGCATGGCGCGTTCGTAAATTACTACAATTATTTCAGAGAAATATTCGTCAGTTTGGCTTGTGGAAGACTGCGTTATCTGTTGACGAAATGATGGCCAAATCATATGCAAGAACATCGCTAAAACAGTTTATCCGGGGAAAACCCATACGATTCGGACTAAAATTTTGGGGTCTTTGCACCGCCGATGGATACCTGTTGAATCTCGATTTATATTGTGGAAAAAATTCATCAATTGGAGATAAATTGGGTAAATGTGCTCTAGGTTCTCGTGTAGTGATGCAATTATTGGATCCATTTCTCAAATCTATCCCTCCTAAGAAGATATCTCAGTTCCATCTTTACTGCGATAATTTTTTTACGAATTTCGATCTCCTAGTACAGTACTATGCATTAATGCCTGGTCAGATCAAATTCATGGCGATTTTACCGACAGTGTATCGTCATTTGTTGAAGTTGGTCGAAGTTCGGCCGAGTTTCAGACTGATGTGTCACGCGTAATTTTTAACCACGAAATTAATAACCTAGCGAATACATGACAGCGGTGAGGTGATGTGACTGCGGGGGGCCAACTCATAGACAGGTAGGTTATAAACATTGGACCGAGAGACCAACCATGACCGAACAAGGTTAAGAGAATGTGGTGGTTATGTTGGCGTTCTTTTGGTGATGATGCAATGATACAACAAAAATGACAATAAATTAAAAACAGGTAAGAAATGGAAAATAAAAACAGTTAATGTGAAATAATAAAATTAGTTTAATTTATTTAATTCCATGTGACAACATTTTAGGTTTGGCCATGTTGGCCAAAGCGCGTTCTTTATAACCGACGCATGAGAATTAATAACAATTCTATGGCTGATATAAAAATTCCAACATCAATCCCCAAATGAGTAGCAGCGATCGATTCATGACTGCGAAGCGGTGAAACTTAATCCTGCGGTTCGTCAAAGCTCATGTCAATAAAAAACATGTTTTCAGACGCAAGTATAGAAAAATATTGTTTTCATCCTTGCACCAGAAAAAGTTTTCATTACATGATAAACGAGCCTCCACAGTTCACTTAATAAATAATCCTTGAGCATTGCAACACGTGAAGCTTTTTTGTTTGACGGTAGAGGTTTATGAAAATTGTTATTTCGTCAAAAAGGTTTTCTATAGAACTAGAAAGTGATATTTAATGAATTAATGAAATAAAGCAAAATTCTACGAAAAATTACAAATGTCGTACGTTTTTTTCATTTTACTCGTCGAAAATTCCCACATTCAGTCTGAACCGAGTTTCAAATTTGTATTTTGTATGGTAAAGAATCACTTAGTAAGGAAACGGCCACGCTAATCGTTTTTGGATAGAACTCTTGTTGCAACAACATTTCGGTGTCTAACCCACATTCAAAAGTGTCCCACTTGATTCTTCTGAGATCAATTAACCGAAAGGTGTGCGCTGTAACGCAGTCCACACACCAGTGAGGGTAGCGCCGCTCGAAAGGTTCCAATAGTCTAGAACGATTTTATGTTTCGCATACAGATAGAATATTTCCCCACTCGGAGTGCTTAATTTTGTCTAACCCAAGCTGAAATCCAATCCCATCTCTGTTTCTGCAATCCACCAACTACTGGATGCAATATGGGCGTGGGTTAGACAACCGTCATGACAATGTCTCAGAATTCCCTAAAAAAATCCTGTCAAAAGCTGCTAGTTGGATAGAACTCTTGTTGCAACAACATTTCAGTGTCTAACCCACATTCAAAAGTGTCCCACTTGATTCTTCTGAGATCAATCAACCGAAAGGTGTGCGCTGTAACGCAGTCCACACACCAGTGAGGGTAGCGCCGCTCGAAAGGTTCCAATAGTCTAGAACGATTTTATGTTTCGCATACAGATAGAATATTTCCCCACTCGGAGTGCTTAATTTTGTCTAACCCAAGCTGAAATCCAATCCCATCTCTGTTTCTGCAATCCACCAACTACTGGATGCAATATGGGCGTGGGTTAGACAACCGTCATGACAATGTCTCAGAATTCCCTAAAAAAATCCTGTGAAAAGCTGCTAGTTGGATAGAACTCTTGTTGCAACAACATTTCGGTGTCTAACCCACATTCAAAAGTGTCCCACTTGATTCTTCTGAGATCAATTAACCGAAAGGTGTGCGCTGTAACGCAGTCCACACACCAGTGAGGGTAGCGCCGCTCGAAAGGTTCCAATAGTCTAGAACGATTTTATGTTTCGCATACAGATAGAATATTTCCCCACTCGGAGTGCTTAATTTTGTCTAACCCAAGCTGAAATCCAATCCCATCTCTGTTTCTGCAATCCACCAACTACTGGATGCAATATGGGCGTGGGTTAGACAACCGTCATGACAATGTCTCAGAATTCCCTAAAAAAATCCTGTCAAAAACTGCTAGTTGGATAGAACTCTTGTTGCAACAACATTTCGGTGTCTAACCCACATTCAAAAGTGTCCCACTTGATTCTCCTGAGATCAATCAACCGAAAGGTGTGCGCTGTAACGCAGTCCACACAACAGTGAGGGTAGCGCCGCTCGAAAGGTTCCAATAGTCTAGAACGATTTTATGTTTCGCATACAGATAGAATATTTCCCCACTCGGAGTGCTTAATTTTGTCTAACCCAAGCTGAAATCCAATCCCATCTCTGTTTCTGCAATCCACCAACTACTGGATGCAATATGGGCGTGGGTTAGACAACCGTCATGACAATGTCTCAGAATTCCCTAAAAAAATCCTGTCAAAAACTGCTAGTTGGATAGAACTCTTGTTGCAACAACATTTCGGTGTCTAACCCACATTCAAAAGTGTCCCACTTGATTCTCCTGAGATCAATCAACCGAAAGGTGTGCGCTGTAACGCAGTCCACACAACAGTGAGGGTAGCGCCGCTCGAAAGGTTCCAATAGTCTAGAACGATTTTATGTTTCGCATACAGATAGAATATTTCCCCACTCGGAGTGCTTAATTTTGTCTAACCCAAGCTGAAATCCAATCCCATCTCTGTTTCTGCAATCCACCAACTACTGGATGCAATATGGGCGTGGGTTAGACAACCGTCATGACAATGTCTCAGAATTCCCTAAAAAAATCCTGTGAAAAGCTGCTAGTTGGATAGAACTCTTGTTGCAACAACATTTCAGTGTCTAACCCACATTCAAAAGTGTCCCACTTGATTCTTCTGAGATCAATCAACCGAAAGGTGTGCGCTGTAACGCAGTCCACACACCAGTGAGGGTAGCGCCGCTCGAAAGGTTCCAATAGTCTAGAACGATTTTATGTTTCGCATACAGATAGAATATTTCCCCACTCGGAGTGCTTAATTTTGTCTAACCCAAGCTGAAATCCAATCCCATCTCTGTTTCTGCAATCCACCAACTACTGGATGCAATATGGGCGTGGGTTAGACAACCGTCATGACAATGTCTCAGAATTCCCTAAAAAAATCCTGTCAAAAACTGCTAGTTGGATAGAACTCTTGTTGCAACAACATTTCGGTGTCTAACCCACATTCAAAAGTGTCCCACTTGATTCTCCTGAGATCAATCAACCGAAAGGTGTGCGCTGTAACGCAGTCCACACAACAGTGAGGGTAGCGCCGCTCGAAAGGTTCCAATAGTCTAGAACGATTTTATGTTTCGCATACAGATAGAATATTTCCCCACTCGGAGTGCTTAATTTTGTCTAACCCAAGCTGAAATCCAATCCCATCTCTGTTTCTGCAATCCACCAACTACTGGATGCAATATGGGCGTGGGTTAGACAACCGTCATGACAATGTCTCAGAATTCCCTAAAAAAATCCTGTCAAAAACTGCTAGTTGGATAGAACTCTTGTTGCAACAACATTTCGGTGTCTAACCCACATTCAAAAGTGTCCCACTTGATTCTCCTGAGATCAATCAACCGAAAGGTGTGCGCTGTAACGCAGTCCACACAACAGTGAGGGTAGCGCCGCTCGAAAGGTTCCAATAGTCTAGAACGATTTTATGTTTCGCATACAGATAGAATATTTCCCCACTCGGAGTGCTTAATTTTGTCTAACCCAAGCTGAAATCCAATCCCATCTCTGTTTCTGCAATCCACCAACTACTGGATGCAATATGGGCGTGGGTTAGACAACCGTCATGACAATGTCTCAGAATTCCCTAAAAAAATCCTGTCAAAAGCTGCTAGTTGGATAGAACTCTTGTTGCAACAACATTTCGGTGTCTAACCCACATTCAAAAGTGTCCCACTTGATTCTCCTGAGATCAATTAACCGAAAGGTGTGCGCTGTAACGCAGTCCACACACCAGTGAGGGTAGCGCCGCTCGAAAGGTTCCAATAGTCTAGAACGATTTTATGTTTCGCATACAGATAGAATATTTCCCCACTCGGAGTGCTTAATTTTGTCTAACCCAAGCTGAAATCCAATCCCATCTCTGTTTCTGCAATCCACCAACTACTGGATGCAATATGGGCGTGGGTTAGACAACCGTCATGACAATGTCTCAGAATTCCCTAAAAAAATCCTGTCAAAAGCTGCTAGTTGGATAGAACTCTTGTTGCAACAACATTTCGGTGTCTAACCCACATTCAAAAGTGTCCCACTTGATTCTCCTGAGATCAATTAACCGAAAGGTGTGCGCTGTAACGCAGTCCACACACCAGTGAGGGTAGCGCCGCTCGAAAGGTTCCAATAGTCTAGAACGATTTTATGTTTCGCATACAGATAGAATATTTCCCCACTCGGAGTGCTTAATTTTGTCTAACCCAAGCTGAAATCCAATCCCATCTCTGTTTCTGCAATCCACCAACTACTGGATGCAATATGGGCGTGGGTTAGACAACCGTCATGACAATGTCTCAGAATTCCCTAAAAAAATCCTGTCAAAAGCTGCTAGTTGGATAGAACTCTTGTTGCAACAACATTTCGGTGTCTAACCCACATTCAAAAGTGTCCCACTTGATTCTCCTGAGATCAATCAACCGAAAGGTGTGCGCTGTAACGCAGTCCACACAACAGTGAGGGTAGCGCCGCTCGAAAGGTTCCAATAGTCTAGAACGATTTTATGTTTCGCATACAGATAGAATATTTCCCCACTCGGAGTGCTTAATTTTGTCTAACCCAAGCTGAAATCCAATCCCATCTCTGTTTCTGCAATCCACCAACTACTGGATGCAATATGGGCGTGGGTTAGACAACCGTCATGACAATGTCTCAGAATTCCCTAAAAAAATCCTGTCAAAAGCTGCTAGTTGGATAGAACTCTTGTTGCAACAACATTTCGGTGTCTAACCCACATTCAAAAGTGTCCCACTTGATTCTCCTGAGATCAATTAACCGAAAGGTGTGCGCTGTAACGCAGTCCACACACCAGTGAGGGTAGCGCCGCTCGAAAGGTTCCAATAGTCTAGAACGATTTTATGTTTCGCATACAGATAGAATATTTCCCCACTCGGAGTGCTTAATTTTGTCTAACCCAAGCTGAAATCCAATCCCATCTCTGTTTCTGCAATCCACCAACTACTGGATGCAATATGGGCGTGGGTTAGACAACCGTCATGACAATGTCTCAGAATTCCCTAAAAAAATCCTGTCAAAAGCTGCTAGTTGGATAGAACTCTTGTTGCAACAACATTTCGGTGTCTAACCCACATTCAAAAGTGTCCCACTTGATTCTCCTGAGATCAATTAACCGAAAGGTGTGCGCTGTAACGCAGTCCACACACCAGTGAGGGTAGCGCCGCTCGAAAGGTTCCAATAGTCTAGAACGATTTTATGTTTCGCATACAGATAGAATATTTCCCCACTCGGAGTGCTTAATTTTGTCTAACCCAAGCTGAAATCCAATCCCATCTCTGTTTCTGCAATCCACCAACTACTGGATGCAATATGGGCGTGGGTTAGACAACCGTCATGACAATGTCATGGAATTTCGCGAAAAACCCTGTCAAAAGCTGCTAGTTGGATAGAACTCTTGTTGCAACAACATTTCGGTGTCTAACCCACATTCAAAAGTGTCCCACTTGATTCTTCTGAGATCAATCAACCGAAAGGTGTGCGCTGTAACGCAGTCCACACACCAGTGAGGGTAGCGCCGCTCGAAAGGTTCCAATAGTCTAGAACGATTTTATGTTTCGCATACAGATAGAATATTTCCCCACTCGGAGTGCTTAATTTTGTCTAACCCAAGCTGAAATCCAATCCCATCTCTGTTTCTGCAATCCACCAACTACTGGATGCAATATGGGCGTGGGTTAGACAACCGTCATGACAATGTCTCAGAATTCCCTAAAAAAATCCTGTGAAAAGCTGCTAGTTGGATAGAACTCTTGTTGCAACAACATTTCGGTGTCTAACCCACATTCAAAAGTGTCCCACTTGATTCTTCTGAGATCAATTAACCGAAAGGTGTGCGCTGTAACGCAGTCCACACACCAGTGAGGGTAGCGCCGCTCGAAAGGTTCCAATAGTCTAGAACGATTTTATGTTTCGCATACAGATAGAATATTTCCCCACTCGGAGTGCTTAATTTTGTCTAACCCAAGCTGAAATCCAATCCCATCTCTGTTTCTGCAATCCACCAACTACTGGATGCAATATGGGCGTGGGTTAGACAACCGTCATGACAATGTCTCAGAATTCCCTAAAAAAATCCTGTCAAAAGCTGCTAGTTGGATAGAACTCTTGTTGCAACAACATTTCGGTGTCTAACCCACATTCAAAAGTGTCCCACTTGATTCTCCTGAGATCAATCAACCGAAAGGTGTGCGCTGTAACGCAGTCCACACAACAGTGAGGGTAGCGCCGCTCGAAAGGTTCCAATAGTCTAGAACGATTTTATGTTTCGCATACAGATAGAATATTTCCCCACTCGGAGTGCTTAATTTTGTCTAACCCAAGCTGAAATCCAATCCCATCTCTGTTTCTGCAATCCACCAACTACTGGATGCAATATGGGCGTGGGTTAGACAACCGTCATGACAATGTCTCAGAATTCCCTAAAAAAATCCTGTCAAAAGCTGCTAGTTGGATAGAACTCTTGTTGCAACAACATTTCGGTGTCTAACCCACATTCAAAAGTGTCCCACTTGATTCTCCTGAGATCAATTAACCGAAAGGTGTGCGCTGTAACGCAGTCCACACACCAGTGAGGGTAGCGCCGCTCGAAAGGTTCCAATAGTCTAGAACGATTTTATGTTTCGCATACAGATAGAATATTTCCCCACTCGGAGTGCTTAATTTTGTCTAACCCAAGCTGAAATCCAATCCCATCTCTGTTTCTGCAATCCACCAACTACTGGATGCAATATGGGCGTGGGTTAGACAACCGTCATGACAATGTCTCAGAATTCCCTAAAAAAATCCTGTCAAAAGCTGCTAGTTGGATAGAACTCTTGTTGCAACAACATTTCGGTGTCTAACCCACATTCAAAAGTGTCCCACTTGATTCTCCTGAGATCAATTAACCGAAAGGTGTGCGCTGTAACGCAGTCCACACACCAGTGAGGGTAGCGCCGCTCGAAAGGTTCCAATAGTCTAGAACGATTTTATGTTTCGCATACAGATAGAATATTTCCCCACTCGGAGTGTTTAATTTTGTCTAACCCAAGCTGAAATCCAATCCCATCTCTGTTTCTGCAATCCACCAACTACTGGATGCAATATGGGCGTGGGTTAGACAACCGTCATGACAATGTCATGGAATTTCGCGAAAAACCCTGTCAAAAGCTGCTAGTTGGATAGAACTCTTGTTGCAACAACATTTCGGTGTCTAACCCACATTCAAAAGTGTCCCACTTGATTCTTCTGAGATCAATCAACCGAAAGGTGTGCGCTGTAACGCAGTCCACACACCAGTGAGGGTAGCGCCGCTCGAAAGGTTCCAATAGTCTAGAACGATTTTATGTTTCGCATACAGATAGAATATTTCCCCACTCGGAGTGCTTAATTTTGTCTAACCCAAGCTGAAATCCAATCCCATCTCTGTTTCTGCAATCCACCAACTACTGGATGCAATATGGGCGTGGGTTAGACAACCGTCATGACAATGTCTCAGAATTCCCTAAAAAAATCCTGTGAAAAGCTGCTAGTTGGATAGAACTCTTGTTGCAACAACATTTCGGTGTCTAACCCACATTCAAAAGTGTCCCACTTGATTCTTCTGAGATCAATTAACCGAAAGGTGTGCGCTGTAACGCAGTCCACACACCAGTGAGGGTAGCGCCGCTCGAAAGGTTCCAATAGTCTAGAACGATTTTATGTTTCGCATACAGATAGAATATTTCCCCACTCGGAGTGCTTAATTTTGTCTAACCCAAGCTGAAATCCAATCCCATCTCTGTTTCTGCAATCCACCAACTACTGGATGCAATATGGGCGTGGGTTAGACAACCGTCATGACAATGTCTCAGAATTCCCTAAAAAAATCCTGTCAAAAGCTGCTAGTTGGATAGAACTCTTGTTGCAACAACATTTCGGTGTCTAACCCACATTCAAAAGTGTCCCACTTGATTCTCCTGAGATCAATCAACCGAAAGGTGTGCGCTGTAACGCAGTCCACACAACAGTGAGGGTAGCGCCGCTCGAAAGGTTCCAATAGTCTAGAACGATTTTATGTTTCGCATACAGATAGAATATTTCCCCACTCGGAGTGCTTAATTTTGTCTAACCCAAGCTGAAATCCAATCCCATCTCTGTTTCTGCAATCCACCAACTACTGGATGCAATATGGGCGTGGGTTAGACAACCGTCATGACAATGTCATGGAATTTCGCGAAAAACCCTGTCAAAAGCTGCTAGTTGGATAGAACTCTTGTTGCAACAACATTTCGGTGTCTAACCCACATTCAAAAGTGTCCCACTTGATTCTTCTGAGATCAATCAACCGAAAGGTGTGCGCTGTAACGCAGTCCACACACCAGTGAGGGTAGCGCCGCTCGAAAGGTTCCAATAGTCTAGAACGATTTTATGTTTCGCATACAGATAGAATATTTCCCCACTCGGAGTGCTTAATTTTGTCTAACCCAAGCTGAAATCCAATCCCATCTCTGTTTCTGCAATCCACCAACTACTGGATGCAATATGGGCGTGGGTTAGACAACCGTCATGACAATGTCATGGAATTTCGCGAAAAACCCTGTCAAAAGCTGCTAGTTGGATAGAACTCTTTTTGCAACAACAGAGAGGAAAATATTTCTTTCTTCCTTGCACCAAAAGCAGTTTCGATTACATGATAAACGAGCCTGCACAGTTCACTTAATAAATATTCCTTCAGCATTGCAATACGTGAAGCTTTTTTATTTGACAGTAGAGGTTATGGAAAATTGTTATGTTGTCAAAAAGGTTTCCTATAAAACTATAAACTGATATTTGATTAATGAATGAAATAAAGCAAAATTTCACAAAAACTTACTAATGTCGTACGTTTTTTATTTTACTAATCGAAAATTCTCACATTCAGTGTAAACCGAGTTTTAATTTTATATTTTGTACAGTAAAGAAACACTTAGTAAGGGAACGGCCATGCCAATCGTTTTTAAGCGTTCTGAGTCATGCTTCCGTTTCATTGTACTGGAATATTGTGGTCAATTCTCATAATAGCGAACCATCCACGATATTCTTGACACAATGTAGCAGTAATGCGCTGTGTTTTGTTTGTATTGTAACTATCTTCAACCTGTATCACTAATCATGGCCGAAGCTCACGAAGAGGAGCGCAACATTTTTGCAAATTACGATCCATCTGTTCGTGGACGCATCGTTGGTTTGCACCAAGCGGGCTGGTCGAGGGAACGAATTCGAGCCGCGATTGGATGCAATAGAAAAACGGTTGATCTTTGGATCAATAAGTTCAACGGAGGTGGTGACGCGGCTCTGAAGGACCATCGAAAAAGCAACAAAAGGCCGCTCAAAACGACACCGGAAGAAGATGTTCGGCTATGCGAAGCTTTGGAAGAAACTCCATTCACAACAATTGCCGCAGCACTGAATGAGACAGGGATAGATATTAGCGTAAGCACGGCTAGACGGCGATTTAAAAGTGTTGGGGTTACTGCTCATCGTCCGGTAAATAAAACGCCACTATCCGAACAGCACCGTCAACAGCGACTCCTCTTCGCTCAGGAGCATTTGGGATGGACGCCCGAACAGTGGGCTTCAGTCGTATGGTCCGACGAAAAGGTATTTCGTATTTCATAAATAGTATATTACACACCTAGGGCAGGAAAATAAGGAAAGTCTCAGATCACATGTAATTGTCGGCCGAGGCGAAGCCGAGGCTGACAAACATGTGGTCTGAGGCTTTACTTTTTCCTGCCCGTGGTGTGTATACGATTTTTCTGTCCGATGAAGGCGGAATGCGGCAACTTCGGCCCGCGCAGCGGGCCGAAAGTAGCCGCTTTCGGCCCGGAGGGCAGAAAATGTTATTTTTTAACCCTATATAGTACCCCACACTTTCTGTATTAGGGTGCTTTTTTTTTAACGATAATTTTTTTTCACGCTCCCAGCTAAGAATATTGTTGGAAATGTGGAAAAATAGTATATTACACTACAAGGGCAGAAAGTTTGACATTCCTGCACTGCGCATCATGAAGCCCGAGGCGAAGCCGAGGGCAACATGTTGCGCAGTTCAGGGCTGTCAAACTTCTGCCCGTGTAGTGTATACTATTTTTCTTCATAGCCGGTCGGAAGTACGCTCGATCACGATAGATTCGTGATTTGCTTTTCTTTCGTATTTGATGCGTGCCCCGACATTTGCGGCACGAGCGAAGCGAGTGCTGCTGGTCGGGGGCAGGCATCAAATACAAAAAAAAAAGCAAATGCAAATACAAAAATAACAATTAATTGTCATCATCAGCGTAATCATAATTAAGCGTATCATTTTTTTTCAAACTTTAGGTTATATACAAATAACAAAACAAATAGGGGAACACACTTTGCCCCATTTCTCATTTATTTTCACAGAACTTCAATTTTCCCCAATTTCGATGAATTTCGATGTAAATGATTTAGAATCGTCAAAAGAGCATTTCTTTTAAGAGGAGCCTACTTTGCCCCATACATTTATTTACACGATATCGAAAATACGACAAATCAATTTTGGAATATAAAAGTAGTATCTAGCTTAATTTCTTAAGGAGCCCACTTTACCCCATGTTCCCTTATATTGTTTACCATTAAATGATTGAACGAAAAAATTATTATATTATAACAATTTGATTGCATGTTTTTGCTTTCAAGCAAAGAAAAATCAGCTTTGACATTAAGGAGGTTCCATCGTTTCTCATGCGTTCGATAAATTCCAGATTCCATTGTTTAACATTCGTATGAATCTTCTTAAAAATCATACTCAACTGTGGGCAAAATTTGAAGAAGTTTAACCGCTTAGAAATCGAGTTGTAAAATATCGCCTTTCTTCGTAACTTCCCATAAGACCTCATGTTGGAGTTGCGATTTTAAGCACTAAATATCTCGATTGCCAGGCTCTGAAACCTTTTCAGATTTTTTATACATTAAAATACGACGCTCAAGAAGATTCACGCGAAATTTCAAGAAATTATCTTGAAAAAATTGTATTTGATCATTTTGCCGTTACTTTGTGTATACTATTATGATTATGGCGATCGAACCTCAAAAAAACGGTAAGACACAAATCACTGACTGTAGAAGTGACAGGGGTGCAGAAAAAAAAAATTATTCACGCTGATAGAGGCCGATCGTGTTTTTTTTATCAATGCAGCAATGTCAAGCTTTCTGCCTCAATATCGATGCGGAAAGTGCGTACTTTCGACCGACTATGAAGAAAAAAAAATTCCCTCAAAGAACAGCTCTTAATTTTAATTTTAAGAACTTTCCCAGAGGAGGTGAAAAAATTGTATGATTAGACGCTCTAAAAAACCGTTTATAGCAGCTTAACCGGCACTCACACCGACGAGGTACTACAGGTCACTGAACCTGATTTTTGCATAAAATTTACGTTTTTTCGGCGTCATTTCATGAAAGATTAGATTTACCGAAAAAATGTAAATAACAAACTTTTGAGCTGCTGCTCAATGCTTTCCTCCCACGCCCTGTATAGGTGTTCAAGTCTTCGGATGATGGGCGAAGACACGTTTATCGTCCGAGGGCGAGGGAATTTCAACTGGACGAACGCTATGTGGTACAGAGACAATGGAGCGGAAGAATATCTGTTGGGTTTTGGGGATGTATGTCCGCGGCTGGAGTGATGGCCCTATGCGAGATCCCACCAAGGATGAATTCGGGGGATTATGTCAACGTTCTGGGAAACGTTATGCTGCCAGCCGCCAGAGTTCGCTTTCCCGTTGATCAGTATCCAGGGATTGAATTTATGCAAGATCGTGCTGCGGTCCACACATCTCGGGAGACGACGGCATGGTTCAACGAGCACCCGGACGTCAACGTCATCAATTGGCCCAGTAAATCTCCGGATTTAAACCCCATTGAAAACTTGTGGAGTATGTTATATCAGCATTAACTTTGATTTACCAGGTTACTTCGGTGGGGGACTTTCTTGCGCATATCTTGCGGGTTCCAATAATACGGAATAAATGAATAAAAAGTTGATTAATAAAAATTTCTATATCCCAATAGGTGTCATGGTTCGTGAGTGGGAATCTGGTGAAGACCGAAACCGGGATGCTCTCGTGGCACACGTGCATCGGGTTTGGCATGAGATGGAGGCGAAGCCGAACCTTTGCCTCAATCTCGTCAACTCCATGCCAAACCGAATGCAGTGTGTCATCGAGAGCAACGGATCGTGGATCCCATACTAAGATTCCCCTGTAAGCATGGAGGTCGTTTTTGAAACTCTACCCTACTTTTACATTCCATAATTTTTCATGCTTCAATTTATCCCAAAATTTCAGAATTTCCAATTGATTATATAAAAATTTCGTTTTACAGCACAAGTACCATTATTCCGCAAGTTTTCAAGTGGATCCGTATTTGGAGGTTTGCTTGGCCAAACGATGATTTGGATATCCGGGCATTGGTTGAATCATGTTATCGTCTCCTGAGATGACCTCAGTATGATCGTGTATTCATTCAATGCACGAATACCGGTCGACGGGAAAACCGACTATGGTGGGGGTGGTGGGTTGTTTTTCCAGATCTTTCCATAATCCCTGGAATTCATTCCTCCTGGATTGTGCTTAGTGCCATCACTTGAGCGGCGGAGATGCGCGACCAAGACTCAACGGAAATTGAATAGCACCATTGTTGAAGAACCACACAGCCCGGGTCCGCTTGAAATTCTCGAGCCCCTGTGACCATAGGACTGAAGCCCACTATTCGGGCGACCACCACCAATGCTTCTGAGCGAAAATCAGTCACTGTCGTCGGTGGTCCTCCGTTAGTGGAGTTTTGTTCACCGGAAAATGAACAGTGAGTCCAACATTTTTCAAACGACATTCAGCTGTGCTGACGCTTACGTTAATGTCCGTCTTGTTTACAGCTGTAGACGGTGCTGTTCGGATAGTGGCGTTTTCTTTACCGGACGATGAGCAGTTACCCCAACATTTTTCAATCGCCGTCTAGCTGTGCTCACGCTTATATTGATTTCCGTCCGATTCAGTGCTTCGGCGATTGTTGTGAATGGAGTTTCTTCCACAGCTTCGCATAGCCGAACATCTTCTTCCGGTGTCGTTCTGAGCGGTCTCTTGTTGCTTTTTCGGTGGTCCTTCAGAGCCGCGTCACCACCTCCGTTGAACTTATTGATCCAAAGATCAACCGTTTTTCTATTGCATCCAATCGCGGCTCGAATTCGTTCCCTCGACCAGCCCGCTTGGTGCAAACCAACGATGCATCCACGAACGGATGGATCGTTTTTTTTTTTTTAAGT
The DNA here is from genome assembly GCA_963989365.1 of Rhimphoctona megacephalus. NCBI lineage: Eukaryota > Metazoa > Arthropoda > Insecta > Hymenoptera > Ichneumonidae > Rhimphoctona > Rhimphoctona megacephalus. Next base: position 10,413,418 of record OZ022418.1, on the reverse strand, counting down.
GTTTCTTCATTTTCATTTCACTTGTTCATTTTACGTGTTGATTGTTTTGAATTTTCATTGTATTAGATTGTATAATTCGAAAATAATGTAATTATTTGAAATAAAAAGAATCGTTCATCAATTGCCCGACTTTTTGGTTAAGAATAATAGCGAGCGAATAGTATCCACCATCTTGAATTTCCAAATGTTGATAGTAGATTTGTGATCAGTGACCCCGAAAGCCCTCGAGTACCAACTTTTGCTTCCATCAAAAAACTTTTGATTTTATGGTCCGCCATGTTAGATCCACCATTTTGAATTTCGAAATTTTGGATACAGATTTTTAATCGGTGAACCCGGAAACCCCCGCGTACCAACTTTCGCTTTTTTTAAACGATTTTCGCAGTTATTGTCCGCCATATTGTATCCACCATCTTCAATTTCGAAATTTTGGGTGCAGATTTGTAATCAGCGACCCCGAAAACCCCCGAGTACCAACTTTCGCTTGCATTAAACGATTTCGCATTTGTTGTCCGCCATATTGGATCCGCCATCTTGATTTTTGAAATTTCAAGTGCAGATTTGTAATCAGCGACCCCGAAAACCCTCGAGTACCAACTTTCGCTTGCATTAAACGATTTCGCATGTGTTGTCCGCCATCTTGGATCCGCCATCTTGATTTTTGAAATTTCAAGTGCAGATTTGTAATCAGCGACCCCGAAAACCCTCGAGTACCAACTTTCGCTTGCATTAAACGATTTCGCATTTGTTGTCCGCCATATTGGATCCGCCATCTTCATTTTTGAAATTTCAAGTGCAGATTTGTAATCAGCGACCCCGAAAACCCCCGAGTACCGACTTTCGCTTGCATTAAACGATTTCGCATTTGTTGTCCGCCATATTGGATCCGCCATCTTGATTTGAGAAATTTCAAGTGCAGATTTGTAATCAGCGACCCCGAAAACCCCCGAGTACCGACTTTCGCTTGGTTTAAACTATTTCGCATTTGTTGTCCGCAATATTGGATCCGCCATCTTGATTTTTGAAATTTCAAGTGCAGATTTGTAATCAGCGACCCCAAAAACCCCCGAGTACCGACTTTCGCTTGCATTAAACGATTTCGCATTTGTTGTCCGCCATATTGGATCCGCCATCTTGATTTTTGAAATTTCAAGTGCAGATTTGTAATCAGCGACCCCGAAAACCCTCGAGTACCAACTTTCGCTTGCATTAAACGATTTCGCATTTGTTGTCCGCCATATTGGATCCGCCATCTTCATTTTTGAAATTTCAAGTGCAGATTTGTAATCAGCGACCCCGAAAACCCCCGAGTACCGACTTTCGCTTGCATTAAACGATTTCGCATTTGTTGTCCGCCATAATGGATCCGCCATCTTGATTTTTGAAATTTCAAGTGCAGATTTGTAATCAGCGACCCCGAAAACCCTCGAGTACCGACTTTCGCTTGCATTAAACGATTTCGCATTTGTTGTCCGCCATATTGGATCCGCCATCTTGATTTGAGAAATTTCAAGTGCAGATTTGTAATCAGCGACCCCGAAAACCCCCGAGTACCAACTTTCGCTTGCATTAAACGATTTCGCATTTGTTGTCCGCCATATTGGATCCGCCATCTTGATTTTTGAAATTTCAAGTGCAGATTTGTAATCAGCGACCCCGAAAACCCTCGAGTACCAACTTTCGCTTGCATTAAACGATTTCGCATCTGTTGTCCGCCATCTTGGATCCGCCATCTTGATTTTTGAAATTTCAAGTGCAGATTTGTAATCAGCGACCCCGAAAACCCTCGAGTACCAACTTTCGCTTGCATTAAACGATTTCGCATTTGTTGTCCGCCATATTGGATCCGCCATCTTCATTTTTGAAATTTCAAGTGCAGATTTGTAATCAGCGACCCCGAAAACCCCCGAGTACCGACTTTCGCTTGCATTAAACGATTTCGCATTTGTTGTCCGCCATATTGGATCCGCCATCTTGATTTGAGAAATTTCAAGTGCAGATTTGTAATCAGCGACCCCGAAAACCCCCGAGTACCGACTTTCGCTTGGTTTAAACTATTTCGCATTTGTTGTCCGCAATATTGGATCCGCCATCTTGATTTTTGAAATTTCAAGTGCAGATTTGTAATCAGCGACCCCGAAAACCCCCGAGTACCGACTTTCGCTTGCATTAAACGATTTCGCATTTGTTGTCCGCCATATTGGATCCGCCATCTTGATTTTTGAAATTTCAAGTGCAGATTTGTAATCAGCGACCCCGAAACCCCCGAGTACCGACTTTCGCTTGCATTAAACGATTTCCAGCGGAAATCGATCCAGCGGAAAGATCTCAGTCGTGACCAACCAGGTATTTTCTTGCCAGGGATTGGCTAGGATGGGCACGCAGACCCCTTTGAATGTGTTGTCGGGCGCGCGTATACAGACACGTCAAATCCTTCGATGTAGCGTGTAAGTCGTCGAGGTCCTCGCTAGTATGCTTAAACTGTAAAATCCTGAAAAAAAATGAAAAGATAAAAACGAAAAAAAAGTAAAAAAAAAGCAAGAAAACCAAAAATAAAGCTCAAAAACATCAATCAATGAAACCATACTTACCTCCTTTACTTACCTGATGCGACGATCGTCACCGACAAACGAGACTTCGGAAATCTTTGGGTAGTTTTCTTTCGTTAGAATCGAACCTGTGTTCAGCGATGTGAAGTTGTGCGTAATTCCAATCGAATTTATTTGCGATCAGATTAACAAACAAATGAAAACTTTATGTGAAAGCGAGCACTGAAGTGTCATTGAAAGTTTCCGTCTCCTGTCACGACGTTGCATTGAAAATGGTGCGCCAACGATATTTCACTGATTTTTTTAAAAACCCTCGCCTACTCGGAATTCTCCTCATGCGCATCAATGAAGAGGAATATTTGACAATTTTACGAGGAAATGAAGTTTTGCCTCGTCAAGTCGTTCGAGAGATTTGTTCTTTCATTTACAAGGGTCCTCACCATCCGCATCGTGCCGAGTACATCCGCAATTTCATTCGCAATAACCGCTTGCCGATGTTAGAATTCCTGCAGAACAATAATATAAACGAGTAAGTATTATTATTGTAATTGTATTGAATTAGTAGTTATTTATTTTTCGCCTCCGACTCGGCTGACAATTCTGCCTGCGGTTTAAGGTGAAGGATCAGTCGCTATCTCGCCACTGTGAGTGCGAGAGAGATAGCTGCTATTTTCAAAATTGAATACCGTTGACACGGTTTGACCAATTAAAAAAAGCCCCTGTCAGCGTATTTTTGCCATCGTCCCGCGTCCGCTGACAGAGTTCTTTCGTGATTAGTCAAACGACATCGGAAAATTTTGATTTCGAAAATTCAAGGTGCGGCTCCATGACTGATCCATCACCTTAAGAAAGATTTATTTCATTCCCGTGGATCGTAAACGATTTTTCATGACACCTGCTCGGGGAGTTAAACTTCCAGTGTAGGTGTTGTGAATAAAAGGTGTTTCTATCATAAAAAATGAATAAAAAAAAATTCTCCTATTTTAGAGACGATCAATATGAAGCAGTTTCCCGACGTTTCCAAATTCTTGTGGAGGAGTGGGAAAAAGCGAATCGATCGAAGTCGGGAAAAAAACAACAGTAAGTTTTGTTTCTTGTATATTTTTTTACATATAAAACACCAAAAATTAAAAACTTTTGTTATACTACAGGCCTCCCAAGTTTTTGCGAGAAAGTCGAGGGAACAGCGAGGGACAGGGTTGTGGAAGCTTGGAAGGGAGTGGAGCAGGAGAGAATCAGAAGGAATCGGAACGGGGTGAGGACCTGGAACACGAGGAGGACAAGGAAGGAAATTCCGAGGATCCAGGAGACGAGGGACCGGCACTGGTGGAAAAACAGGGAACGGAGAGAGAGAGAGAGCAAGAGGATCAAGGAGACGAGGAGGGTGAGGGAAATTTCAAGGATCAAGGAGACGAGGGAGCGGCAGTGATGGAAGAAGAGGGAACCGAGAGAGAGAGAGAGCAAGAGGATCAAGGAGACGAGGAGGATGAGGAAAATTTCAAGGATCAAGGAGACGAGGGAGCGGCAGTGATGGAAGAAGAGGGAACCGAGAGAGAGAGAGAGCAAGAGGGCAGGGAAAAGATGGACGAGGATGTGAACATGGATGGGGAGGGATCTAGAATGGGAGAGCGGATTGAGGGTCAAGGAGACGAGGGAGCGGCAATAGTGGAAGAAAAAGGAACCGAGAGAGAGAGAGAGCAAGAGGGCAGGGAAAAGATCGACGAGGATGGGAACATGGATGGAGAGGGATCGAGAATGGGAGAGCGGATTGAGGGTCAAGGAGACGAGGGAGCGGCAATGGTGGCAATGGGAGAGCGGACTGAGGGACAGGAAGACGGGGAACTAAGGGACGTGGTACCGGAAGGATTGCAGAATGAGGAAATTGAAGAAAACAAGGGGCCAGCAAAGAAAAAGAGGAGGAAAAGAAGATCTCCGGAAGAGCTGGCGATGGAGGAATATTCAAAATTTTGCAGTCCTCGTTATCTGAAGGTGGCAATGAATAAATAAAAAAATTTCTTGACATGGGTTGCATTTATTTAAGAGAGAGAGAGATTGATTGATTGATTGATTGATTGATTGATTGAATGATTGAGAAAGAGAGAGAGAGAGAGAGAGAGAGAGAGAGAGAGAGAGAGAGAGAGAGAGAGAGAGAGAGAGAGAGAGAGAGAGAGAGAGAGAGAGAGAGAGAGAGAGAGAGAGAGAGAGAGATATGAAGAAAGGAAGACAGAGTGGGGTAGAGAGATGAAGAAAGGAAGACAGAGTGGGGTAGAGAGATGAAGAAAGGAAGACAGAGTGGGGTAGAGAGATCGAAAAAAAATAGAGACAGTTGAGCGAGTAAGAAAAATTGAGAGAGAGAAAGAGAGACAGACAGACAGACAGACGGACGGACGGACGGACGGACACACGGACGGACAGACGGACAGACAGACAGGCAGACAGACAGACAGACAGACAGACAGACAGACAGACAGACAGACAGAGATAGAGAAACTTTATACCCTTTCCAACCTACACATTCTAACTGGTGTGTGGACTGCGTTGCAGCGCACACCTTTCGGTTGATTGATCTCAGGAGAATCAAGTGGGACACTTTTGAATGTGGGTTAGACACCGAAATGTTGTTGCAACAAGAGTTCTATCCAACTAGCAGCTTTTGACAGGATTTTTTTAGGGAATTCTGAGACATTGTCATGACGGTTGTCTAACCCACGCCCATATTGCATCCAGTAGTTGGTGGATTGCAGAAACAGAGATGGGATTGGATTTCAGCTTGGGTTAGACAAAATTAAGCACTCCGAGTGGGGAAATATTCTATCTGTATGCGAAACATAAAATCGTTCTAGACTATTGGAACCTTTCGAGCGGCGCTACCCTCACTGGTGTGTGGACTGCGTTACAGCGCACACCTTTCGGTTAATTGATCTCAGGAGAATCAAGTGGGACACTTTTGAATGTGGGTTAGACACCGAAATGTTGTTGCAACAAGAGTTCTATCCAACTAGCAGCTTTTGACAGGATTTTTTTAGGGAATTCTGAGACATTGTCATGACAATGGACAAAGGACAATGGTTATTCATAATTGCATTGTCTTTACAATGGAGTTCAATCAGTGTTTTTTAGGGTCTGTTTGTTGCAATTGGGATATTTTCGACGATGACTGTGTACTTTGTCTAGGAGGTATTGCAATTACTCTTCGTTTTTTTTTTCAATGAGCGGTTGTATGCCTCTATTGATGCTACACCATGTTCGGCTACGTCATTAACAATTTATAGTTGTTAGAAAAAAATTAAGCAAGTTAAAAACCTTGTATTTTCTGGCCACGACGGAATATTTACCTCAAGAAATTCATAAGGCAATCCGAATGGTTGGTGAAGAAAAGTAGGCTGTAAAAAAAGTTGAGACAAGTGCATTTACTCCTCCCAAACAGTAGTTTCGGGTGATCAAAAGTTAAGTCTAGACTTCACAAAAAGTCGTGGAATGAATACATTTTTCAAAAGCATTAATATTCAGATACATTAGAACCCATTATCGAAAAATCTTTCAATTAATTCTCAGTACAATTGTTTCGCACAACAAGAATCAGAATTTAAAAAAAAATCCCGATACAGAAAAAAATTTCGAACGGAAAAAATTTGGTTGAAAAAAAAATTCGGACGGAGTTTTAAAAGTGAGAAAAATAGATATTTTTTGAGAATTAAGCATGAAATTTTCCTAGTGGTGAGACGAATACTTTTCAAATGATCTTATTGAGTTATTTCGCCAAAGTAGACAATTCTCTACAAAAAAAACCTTATGAATTTTTTTCCATTAAGCAAAAATTCAAGGGTTGTAGCCTGTTGAATAATTTTGTTTCATCGATCCAACTTTGAACAGCTATAACAGTTGAACGGTTATTTTGAGCGTATTGCTCGTAAGGACTTTTTTTGTAGGGAATTCGATTCTCTATAAAAATATGTTAGTGACATTTCTGTGCGATTTTTTCCTCAAGGGTTGTAGCACAATGTTCAGACACACTATTATTTTCCTATGTTATTCTTATGGAAAATCTTCAAATGCAATGCGCTCCGCGAAATAATTTAATTCTAAGCTCTCCTTGTAGGATGCTTCTTTTTTTACCATATCTCAACTTTTTTCGGTGGATGCAAGCGAAAAAAAAAATATCGCTTTTTTTATGCGCACCCTAGTGTCCATGTATGGACCAGTGAATATATTGATATATATTAGGGTGTGCGGAAAAAAATCGGTACTTTTTTCGCGTATATCCAGCAAAAAAAGTTGAATTAGGATAAGAAAAGAAGCATCCTAAAAGGAGAGCTTAAAATAAAATTATTTCGATCAACACATCGCATTTGAAATTTCAAGTGCAGATTTGTAATCAGCGACCCCGAAACCCCCGAGTACCGACTTTCGCTTGCATTAAACGATTTCCAGCGGAAATCGATCCAGCGGAAAGATCTCAGTCGTGACCAACCAGGTATTTTCTTGCCAGGGATTGGCTAGGATGGGCACGCAGACCCCTTTGAATGTGTTGTCGGGCGCGCGTATACAGACACGTCAAATCCTTCGATGTAGCGTGTAAGTCGTCGAGGTCCTCGCTAGTATGCTTAAACTGTAAAATCCTGAAAAAAAATGAAAAGATAAAAACGAAAAAAAAGTAAAAAAAAAGCAAGAAAACCAAAAATAAAGCTCAAAAACATCAATCAATGAAACCATACTTACCTCCTTTACTTACCTGATGCGACGATCGTCACCGACAAACGAGACTTCGGAAATCTTTGGGTAGTTTTCTTTCGTTAGAATCGAACCTGTGTTCAGCGATGTGAAGTTGTGCGTAATTCCAATCGAATTTATTTGCGATCAGATTAACAAACAAATGAAAACTTTATGTGAAAGCGAGCACTGAAGTGTCATTGAAAGTTTCCGTCTCCTGTCACGACGTTGCATTGAAAATGGTGCGCCAACGATATTTCACTGATTTTTTTAAAAACCCTCGCCTACTCGGAATTCTCCTCATGCGCATCAATGAAGAGGAATATTTGACAATTTTACGAGGAAATGAAGTTTTGCCTCGTCAAGTCGTTCGAGAGATTTGTTCTTTCATTTACAAGGGTCCTCACCATCCGCATCGTGCCGAGTACATCCGCAATTTCATTCGCAATAACCGCTTGCCGATGTTAGAATTCCTGCAGAACAATAATATAAACGAGTAAGTATTATTATTGTAATTGTATTGAATTAGTAGTTATTTATTTTTCGCCTCCGACTCGGCTGACAATTCTGCCTGCGGTTTAAGGTGAAGGATCAGTCGCTATCTCGCCACTGTGAGTGCGAGAGAGATAGCTGCTATTTTCAAAATTGAATACCGTTGACACGGTTTGACCAATTAAAAAAAGCCCCTGTCAGCGTATTTTTGCCATCGTCCCGCGTCCGCTGACAGAGTTCTTT
>OZ022418.1:10127924-10400424 GCA_963989365.1 Rhimphoctona megacephalus | reverse complement strand
CAGAAGAATCAAGTGGGACACTTTTGAATGTGGGTTAGACACCGAAATGTTGTTGCAACAAGAGTTCTATCCAAAAACGATTAGCGTGGCCGTTTCCTTACTAAGTGATTCTTTACCATACAAAATACAAATTTGAAACTCGGTTCAGACTGAATGTGGGAATTTTCGACGAGTAAAATGAAAAAAACGTACGACATTTGTAATTTTTCGTAGAATTTTGCTTTATTTCATTAATTCATTAAATATCACTTTCTAGTTCTATAGAAAACCTTTTTGACGAAATAACAATTTTCATAAACCTCTACCGTCAAACAAAAAAGCTTCACGTGTTGCAATGCTCAAGGATTATTTATTAAGTGAACTGTGGAGGCTCGTTTATCATGTAATGAAAACTTTTTCTGGTGCAAGGATGAAAACAATATTTTTCTATACTTGCGTCTGAAAACATGTTTTTTATTGACATGAGCTTTGACGAACCGCAGGATTAAGTTTCACCGCTTCGCAGTCATGAATCGATCGCTGCTACTCATTTGGGGATTGATGTTGGAATTTTTATATCAGCCATAGAATTGTTATTAATTCTCATGCGTCGGTTATAAAGAACGCGCTTTGGCCAACATGGCCAAACCTAAAATGTTGTCACATGGAATTAAATAAATTAAACTAATTTTATTATTTCACATTAACTGTTTTTATTTTCCATTTCTTACCTGTTTTTAATTTATTGTCATTTTTGTTGTATCATTGCATCATCACCAAAAGAACGCCAACATAACCACCACATTCTCTTAACCTTGTTCGGTCATGGTTGGTCTCTCGGTCCAATGTTTATAACCTACCTGTCTATGAGTTGGCCCCCCGCAGTCACATCACCTCACCGCTGTCATGTATTCGCTAGGTTATTAATTTCGTGGTTAAAAATTACGCGTGACACATCAGTCTGAAACTCGGCCGAACTTCGACCAACTTCAACAAATGACGATACACTGTCGGTAAAATCGCCATGAATTTGATCTGACCAGGCATTAATGCATAGTACTGTACTCGGCACGATGCGGATGGTGAGGACCCTTGTAAATGAAAGAACAAATCTCTCGAACGACTTGACGAGGCAAAACTTCATTTCCTCGTAAAATTGTCAAATATTCCTCTTCATTGATGCGCATGAGGAGAATTCCGAGTAGGCGAGGGTTTTTAAAAAAATCAGTGAAATATCGTTGGCGCACCATTTTCAATGCAACGTCGTGACAGGAGACGGAAACTTTCAATGACACTTCAGTGCTCGCTTTCACATAAAGTTTTCATTTGTTTGTTAATCTGATCGCAAATAAATTCGATTGGAATTACGCACAACTTCACATCGCTGAACACAGGTTCGATTCTAACGAAAGAAAACTACCCAAAGATTTCCGAAGTCTCGTTTGTCGGTGACGATCGTCGCATCAGGTAAGTAAAGGAGGTAAGTATGGTTTCATTGATTGATGTTTTTGAGCTTTATTTTTGGTTTTCTTGCTTTTTTTTTACTTTTTTTTCGTTTTTATCTTTTCATTTTTTTTCAGGATTTTACAGTTTAAGCATACTAGCGAGGACCTCGACGACTTACACGCTACATCGAAGGATTTGACGTGTCTGTATACGCGCGCCCGACAACACATTCAAAGGGGTCTGCGTGCCCATCCTAGCCAATCCCTGGCAAGAAAATACCTGGTTGGTCACGACTGAGATCTTTCCGCTGGATCGATTTCCGCTGGAAATCGTTTAATGCAAGCGAAAGTCGGTACTCGGGGGTTTCGGGGTCGCTGATTACAAATCTGCACTTGAAATTTCAAAAATCAAGATGGCGGATCCAATATGGCGGACAACAAATGCGAAATCGTTTAATGCAAGCGAAAGTCGGTACTCGGGGGTTTTCGGGGTCGCTGATTACAAATCTGCACTTGAAATTTCAAAAATCAAGATGGCGGATCCAATATTGCGGACAACAAATGCGAAATAGTTTAAACCAAGCGAAAGTCGGTACTCGGGGGTTTTCGGGGTCGCTGATTACAAATCTGCACTTGAAATTTCTCAAATCAAGATGGCGGATCCAATATGGCGGACAACAAATGCGAAATCGTTTAATGCAAGCGAAAGTCGGTACTCGGGGGTTTTCGGGGTCGCTGATTACAAATCTGCACTTGAAATTTCAAAAATGAAGATGGCGGATCCAATATGGCGGACAACAAATGCGAAATCGTTTAATGCAAGCGAAAGTTGGTACTCGAGGGTTTTCGGGGTCGCTGATTACAAATCTGCACTTGAAATTTCAAAAATCAAGATGGCGGATCCAAGATGGCGGACAACAGATGCGAAATCGTTTAATGCAAGCGAAAGTTGGTACTCGAGGGTTTTCGGGGTCGCTGATTACAAATCTGCACTTGAAATTTCAAAAATCAAGATGGCGGATCCAATATGGCGGACAACAAATGCGAAATCGTTTAATGCAAGCGAAAGTTGGTACTCGGGGGTTTTCGGGGTCGCTGATTACAAATCTGCACTTGAAATTTCTCAAATCAAGATGGCGGATCCAATATGGCGGACAACAAATGCGAAATCGTTTAATGCAAGCGAAAGTCGGTACTCGGGGGTTTTCGGGGTCGCTGATTACAAATCTGCACTTGAAATTTCAAAAATCAAGATGGCGGATCCAAGATGGCGGACAACAAATGCGAAATCGTTTAATGCAAGCGAAAGTTGGTACTCGAGGGTTTTCGGGGTCGCTGATTACAAATCTGCACTTGAAATTTCAAAAATCAAGATGGCGGATCCAATATGGCGGACAACAAATGCGAAATCGTTTAATGCAAGCGAAAGTCGGTACTCGGGGGTTTTCGGGGTCGCTGATTACAAATCTGCACTTGAAATTTCAAAAATCAAGATGGCGGATCCAATATGGTGGACAACAAATGCGAAATCGTTTAATGCAAGCGAAAGTTGGTACTCGAGGGTTTTCGGGGTCGCTGATTACAAATCTGCACTTGAAATTTCAAAAATCAAGATGGCGGATCCATTATGGCGGACAACAAATGCGAAATCGTTTAATGCAAGCGAAAGTCGGTACTCGGGGGTTTTCGGGGTCGCTGATTACAAATCTGCACTTGAAATTTCAAAAATGAAGATGGCGGATCCAATATGGCGGACAACAAATGCGAAATCGTTTAATGCAAGCGAAAGTTGGTACTCGAGGGTTTTCGGGGTCGCTGATTACAAATCTGCACTTGAAATTTCAAAAATCAAGATGGCGGATCCAATATGGCGGACAACAAATGCGAAATCGTTTAATGCAAGCGAAAGTCGGTACTCGGGGGTTTTTGGGGTCGCTGATTACAAATCTGCACTTGAAATTTCAAAAATCAAGATGGCGGATCCAATATTGCGGACAACAAATGCGAAATAGTTTAAACCAAGCGAAAGTCGGTACTCGGGGGTTTTCGGGGTCGCTGATTACAAATCTGCACTTGAAATTTCTCAAATCAAGATGGCGGATCCAATATGGCGGACAACAAATGCGAAATCGTTTAATGCAAGCGAAAGTCGGTACTCGGGGGTTTTCGGGGTCGCTGATTACAAATCTGCACTTGAAATTTCAAAAATGAAGATGGCGGATCCAATATGGCGGACAACAAATGCGAAATCGTTTAATGCAAGCGAAAGTTGGTACTCGAGGGTTTTCGGGGTCGCTGATTACAAATCTGCACTTGAAATTTCAAAAATCAAGATGGCGGATCCAAGATGGCGGACAACACATGCGAAATCGTTTAATGCAAGCGAAAGTTGGTACTCGAGGGTTTTCGGGGTCGCTGATTACAAATCTGCACTTGAAATTTCAAAAATCAAGATGGCGGATCCAATATGGCGGACAACAAATGCGAAATCGTTTAATGCAAGCGAAAGTTGGTACTCGGGGGTTTTCGGGGTCGCTGATTACAAATCTGCACCCAAAATTTCGAAATTGAAGATGGTGGATACAATATGGCGGACAATAACTGCGAAAATCGTTTAAAAAAAGCGAAAGTTGGTACGCGGGGGTTTCCGGGTTCACCGATTAAAAATCTGTATCCAAAATTTCGAAATTCAAAATGGTGGATCTAACATGGCGGACCATAAAATCAAAAGTTTTTTGATGGAAGCAAAAGTTGGTACTCGAGGGCTTTCGGGATCACTGATCACAAATCTACTATCAACATTTGGAAATTCAAGATGGTGGATACTATTCGCTCGCTATTATTCTTAACCAAAAAGTCGGGCAATTGATGAACGATTCTTTTTATTTCAAATAATTACATTATTTTCGAATTATACAATCTAATACAATGAAAATTCAAAACAATCAACACGTAAAATGAACAAGTGAAATGAAAATGAAGAAACACTTGAAAAAAAAAAAACGATCCATCCGTTCGTGGATGCATCGTTGGTTTGCACCAAGCGGGCTGGTCGAGGGAACGAATTCGAGCCGCGATTGGATGCAATAGAAAAACGGTTGATCTTTGGATCAATAAGTTCAACGGAGGTGGTGACGCGGCTCTGAAGGACCACCGAAAAAGCAACAAGAGACCGCTCAGAACGACACCGGAAGAAGATGTTCGGCTATGCGAAGCTGTGGAAGAAACTCCATTCACAACAATCGCCGAAGCACTGAATCGGACGGAAATCAATATAAGCGTGAGCACAGCTAGACGGCGATTGAAAAATGTTGGGGTAACTGCTCATCGTCCGGTAAAGAAAACGCCACTATCCGAACAGCACCGTCTACAGCTGTAAACAAGACGGACATTAACGTAAGCGTCAGCACAGCTGAATGTCGTTTGAAAAATGTTGGACTCACTGTTCATTTTCCGGTGAACAAAACTCCACTAACGGAGGACCACCGACGACAGTGACTGATTTTCGCTCAGAAGCATTGGTGGTGGTCGCCCGAATAGTGGGCTTCAGTCCTATGGTCACAGGGGCTCGAGAATTTCAAGCGGACCCGGGCTGTGTGGTTCTTCAACAATGGTGCTATTCAATTTCCGTTGAGTCTTGGTCGCGCATCTCCGCCGCTCAAGTGATGGCACTAAGCACAATCCAGGAGGAATGAATTCCAGGGATTATGGAAAGATCTGGAAAAACAACCCACCACCCCCACCATAGTCGGTTTTCCCGTCGACCGGTATTCGTGCATTGAATGAATACACGATCATACTGAGGTCATCTCAGGAGACGATAACATGATTCAACCAATGCCCGGATATCCAAATCATCGTTTGGCCAAGCAAACCTCCAAATACGGATCCACTTGAAAACTTGCGGAATAATGGTACTTGTGCTGTAAAACGAAATTTTTATATAATCAATTGGAAATTCTGAAATTTTGGGATAAATTGAAGCATGAAAAATTATGGAATGTAAAAGTAGGGTAGAGTTTCAAAAACGACCTCCATGCTTACAGGGGAATCTTAGTATGGGATCCACGATCCGTTGCTCTCGATGACACACTGCATTCGGTTTGGCATGGAGTTGACGAGATTGAGGCAAAGGTTCGGCTTCGCCTCCATCTCATGCCAAACCCGATGCACGTGTGCCACGAGAGCATCCCGGTTTCGGTCTTCACCAGATTCCCACTCACGAACCATGACACCTATTGGGATATAGAAATTTTTATTAATCAACTTTTTATTCATTTATTCCGTATTATTGGAACCCGCAAGATATGCGCAAGAAAGTCCCCCACCGAAGTAACCTGGTAAATCAAAGTTAATGCTGATATAACATACTCCACAAGTTTTCAATGGGGTTTAAATCCGGAGATTTACTGGGCCAATTGATGACGTTGACGTCCGGGTGCTCGTTGAACCATGCCGTCGTCTCCCGAGATGTGTGGACCGCAGCACGATCTTGCATAAATTCAATCCCTGGATACTGATCAACGGGAAAGCGAACTCTGGCGGCTGGCAGCATAACGTTTCCCAGAACGTTGACATAATCCCCCGAATTCATCCTTGGTGGGATCTCGCATAGGGCCATCACTCCAGCCGCGGACATACATCCCCAAAACCCAACAGATATTCTTCCGCTCCATTGTCTCTGTACCACATAGCGTTCGTCCAGTTGAAATTCCCTCGCCCTCGGACGATAAACGTGTCTTCGCCCATCATCCGAAGACTTGAACACCTATACAGGGCGTGGGAGGAAAGCATTGAGCAGCAGCTCAAAAGTTTGTTATTTACATTTTTTCGGTAAATCTAATCTTTCATGAAATGACGCCGAAAAAACGTAAATTTTATGCAAAAATCAGGTTCAGTGACCTGTAGTACCTCGTCGGTGTGAGTGCCGGTTAAGCTGCTATAAACGGTTTTTTAGAGCGTCTAATCATACAATTTTTTCACCTCCTCTGGGAAAGTTCTTAAAATTAAAATTAAGAGCTGTTCTTTGAGGGAATTTTTTTTTCTTCATAGTCGGTCGAAAGTACGCACTTTCCGCATCGATATTGAGGCAGAAAGCTTGACATTGCTGCATTGATAAAAAAAACACGATCGGCCTCTATCAGCGTGAATAATTTTTTTTTTCTGCACCCCTGTCACTTCTACAGTCAGTGATTTGTGTCTTACCGTTTTTTTGAGGTTCGATCGCCATAATCATAATAGTATACACAAAGTAACGGCAAAATGATCAAATACAATTTTTTCAAGATAATTTCTTGAAATTTCGCGTGAATCTTCTTGAGCGTCGTATTTTAATGTATAAAAAATCTGAAAAGGTTTCAGAGCCTGGCAATCGAGATATTTAGTGCTTAAAATCGCAACTCCAACATGAGGTCTTATGGGAAGTTACGAAGAAAGGCGATATTTTACAACTCGATTTCTAAGCGGTTAAACTTCTTCAAATTTTGCCCACAGTTGAGTATGATTTTTAAGAAGATTCATACGAATGTTAAACAATGGAATCTGGAATTTATCGAACGCATGAGAAACGATGGAACCTCCTTAATGTCAAAGCTGATTTTTCTTTGCTTGAAAGCAAAAACATGCAATCAAATTGTTATAATATAATAATTTTTTCGTTCAATCATTTAATGGTAAACAATATAAGGGAACATGGGGTAAAGTGGGCTCCTTAAGAAATTAAGCTAGATACTACTTTTATATTCCAAAATTGATTTGTCGTATTTTCGATATCGTGTAAATAAATGTATGGGGCAAAGTAGGCTCCTCTTAAAAGAAATGCTCTTTTGACGATTCTAAATCATTTACATCGAAATTCATCGAAATTGGGGAAAATTGAAGTTCTGTGAAAATAAATGAGAAATGGGGCAAAGTGTGTTCCCCTATTTGTTTTGTTATTTGTATATAACCTAAAGTTTGAAAAAAAATGATACGCTTAATTATGATTACGCTGATGATGACAATTAATTGTTATTTTTGTATTTGCATTTGCTTTTTTTTTTGTATTTGATGCCTGCCCCCGACCAGCAGCACTCGCTTCGCTCGTGCCGCAAATGTCGGGGCACGCATCAAATACGAAAGAAAAGCAAATCACGAATCTATCGTGATCGAGCGTACTTCCGACCGGCTATGAAGAAAAATAGTATACACTACACGGGCAGAAGTTTGACAGCCCTGAACTGCGCAACATGTTGCCCTCGGCTTCGCCTCGGGCTTCATGATGCGCAGTGCAGGAATGTCAAACTTTCTGCCCTTGTAGTGTAATATACTATTTTTCCACATTTCCAACAATATTCTTAGCTGGGAGCGTGAAAAAAAATTATCGTTAAAAAAAAAGCACCCTAATACAGAAAGTGTGGGGTACTATATAGGGTTAAAAAATAACATTTTCTGCCCTCCGGGCCGAAAGCGGCTACTTTCGGCCCGCTGCGCGGGCCGAAGTTGCCGCATTCCGCCTTCATCGGACAGAAAAATCGTATACACACCACGGGCAGGAAAAAGTAAAGCCTCAGACCACATGTTTGTCAGCCTCGGCTTCGCCTCGGCCGACAATTACATGTGATCTGAGACTTTCCTTATTTTCCTGCCCTAGGTGTGTAATATACTATTTATGAAATACGAAATACCTTTTCGTCGGACCATACGACTGAAGCCCACTGTTCGGGCGTCCATCCCAAATGCTCCTGAGCGAAGAGGAGTCGCTGTTGACGGTGCTGTTCGGATAGTGGCGTTTTATTTACCGGACGATGAGCAGTAACCCCAACACTTTTAAATCGCCGTCTAGCCGTGCTTACGCTAATATCTATCCCTGTCTCATTCAGTGCTGCGGCAATTGTTGTGAATGGAGTTTCTTCCAAAGCTTCGCATAGCCGAACATCTTCTTCCGGTGTCGTTTTGAGCGGCCTTTTGTTGCTTTTTCGATGGTCCTTCAGAGCCGCGTCACCACCTCCGTTGAACTTATTGATCCAAAGATCAACCGTTTTTCTATTGCATCCAATCGCGGCTCGAATTCGTTCCCTCGACCAGCCCGCTTGGTGCAAACCAACGATGCGTCCACGAACAGATGGATCGTAATTTGCAAAAATGTTGCGCTCCTCTTCGTGAGCTTCGGCCATGATTAGTGATACAGGTTGAAGATAGTTACAATACAAACAAAACACAGCGCATTACTGCTACATTGTGTCAAGAATATCGTGGATGGTTCGCTATTATGAGAATTGACCACAATATTCCAGTACAATGAAACGGAAGCATGACTCAGAACGCTTAAAAACGATTGGCATGGCCGTTCCCTTACTAAGTGTTTCTTTACTGTACAAAATATAAAATTAAAACTCGGTTTACACTGAATGTGAGAATTTTCGATTAGTAAAATAAAAAACGTACGACATTAGTAAGTTTTTGTGAAATTTTGCTTTATTTCATTCATTAATCAAATATCAGTTTATAGTTTTATAGGAAACCTTTTTGACAACATAACAATTTTCCATAACCTCTACTGTCAAATAAAAAAGCTTCACGTATTGCAATGCTGAAGGAATATTTATTAAGTGAACTGTGCAGGCTCGTTTATCATGTAATCGAAACTGCTTTTGGTGCAAGGAAGAAAGAAATATTTTCCTCTCTGTTGTTGCAAAAAGAGTTCTATCCAACTAGCAGCTTTTGACAGGGTTTTTCGCGAAATTCCATGACATTGTCATGACGGTTGTCTAACCCACGCCCATATTGCATCCAGTAGTTGGTGGATTGCAGAAACAGAGATGGGATTGGATTTCAGCTTGGGTTAGACAAAATTAAGCACTCCGAGTGGGGAAATATTCTATCTGTATGCGAAACATAAAATCGTTCTAGACTATTGGAACCTTTCGAGCGGCGCTACCCTCACTGGTGTGTGGACTGCGTTACAGCGCACACCTTTCGGTTGATTGATCTCAGAAGAATCAAGTGGGACACTTTTGAATGTGGGTTAGACACCGAAATGTTGTTGCAACAAGAGTTCTATCCAACTAGCAGCTTTTGACAGGGTTTTTCGCGAAATTCCATGACATTGTCATGACGGTTGTCTAACCCACGCCCATATTGCATCCAGTAGTTGGTGGATTGCAGAAACAGAGATGGGATTGGATTTCAGCTTGGGTTAGACAAAATTAAGCACTCCGAGTGGGGAAATATTCTATCTGTATGCGAAACATAAAATCGTTCTAGACTATTGGAACCTTTCGAGCGGCGCTACCCTCACTGTTGTGTGGACTGCGTTACAGCGCACACCTTTCGGTTGATTGATCTCAGGAGAATCAAGTGGGACACTTTTGAATGTGGGTTAGACACCGAAATGTTGTTGCAACAAGAGTTCTATCCAACTAGCAGCTTTTGACAGGATTTTTTTAGGGAATTCTGAGACATTGTCATGACGGTTGTCTAACCCACGCCCATATTGCATCCAGTAGTTGGTGGATTGCAGAAACAGAGATGGGATTGGATTTCAGCTTGGGTTAGACAAAATTAAGCACTCCGAGTGGGGAAATATTCTATCTGTATGCGAAACATAAAATCGTTCTAGACTATTGGAACCTTTCGAGCGGCGCTACCCTCACTGGTGTGTGGACTGCGTTACAGCGCACACCTTTCGGTTAATTGATCTCAGAAGAATCAAGTGGGACACTTTTGAATGTGGGTTAGACACCGAAATGTTGTTGCAACAAGAGTTCTATCCAACTAGCAGCTTTTCACAGGATTTTTTTAGGGAATTCTGAGACATTGTCATGACGGTTGTCTAACCCACGCCCATATTGCATCCAGTAGTTGGTGGATTGCAGAAACAGAGATGGGATTGGATTTCAGCTTGGGTTAGACAAAATTAAGCACTCCGAGTGGGGAAATATTCTATCTGTATGCGAAACATAAAATCGTTCTAGACTATTGGAACCTTTCGAGCGGCGCTACCCTCACTGGTGTGTGGACTGCGTTACAGCGCACACCTTTCGGTTGATTGATCTCAGAAGAATCAAGTGGGACACTTTTGAATGTGGGTTAGACACCGAAATGTTGTTGCAACAAGAGTTCTATCCAACTAGCAGCTTTTGACAGGGTTTTTCGCGAAATTCCATGACATTGTCATGACGGTTGTCTAACCCACGCCCATATTGCATCCAGTAGTTGGTGGATTGCAGAAACAGAGATGGGATTGGATTTCAGCTTGGGTTAGACAAAATTAAACACTCCGAGTGGGGAAATATTCTATCTGTATGCGAAACATAAAATCGTTCTAGACTATTGGAACCTTTCGAGCGGCGCTACCCTCACTGGTGTGTGGACTGCGTTACAGCGCACACCTTTCGGTTAATTGATCTCAGGAGAATCAAGTGGGACACTTTTGAATGTGGGTTAGACACCGAAATGTTGTTGCAACAAGAGTTCTATCCAACTAGCAGCTTTTGACAGGATTTTTTTAGGGAATTCTGAGACATTGTCATGACGGTTGTCTAACCCACGCCCATATTGCATCCAGTAGTTGGTGGATTGCAGAAACAGAGATGGGATTGGATTTCAGCTTGGGTTAGACAAAATTAAGCACTCCGAGTGGGGAAATATTCTATCTGTATGCGAAACATAAAATCGTTCTAGACTATTGGAACCTTTCGAGCGGCGCTACCCTCACTGGTGTGTGGACTGCGTTACAGCGCACACCTTTCGGTTAATTGATCTCAGGAGAATCAAGTGGGACACTTTTGAATGTGGGTTAGACACCGAAATGTTGTTGCAACAAGAGTTCTATCCAACTAGCAGCTTTTGACAGGATTTTTTTAGGGAATTCTGAGACATTGTCATGACGGTTGTCTAACCCACGCCCATATTGCATCCAGTAGTTGGTGGATTGCAGAAACAGAGATGGGATTGGATTTCAGCTTGGGTTAGACAAAATTAAGCACTCCGAGTGGGGAAATATTCTATCTGTATGCGAAACATAAAATCGTTCTAGACTATTGGAACCTTTCGAGCGGCGCTACCCTCACTGTTGTGTGGACTGCGTTACAGCGCACACCTTTCGGTTGATTGATCTCAGGAGAATCAAGTGGGACACTTTTGAATGTGGGTTAGACACCGAAATGTTGTTGCAACAAGAGTTCTATCCAACTAGCAGCTTTTGACAGGATTTTTTTAGGGAATTCTGAGACATTGTCATGACGGTTGTCTAACCCACGCCCATATTGCATCCAGTAGTTGGTGGATTGCAGAAACAGAGATGGGATTGGATTTCAGCTTGGGTTAGACAAAATTAAGCACTCCGAGTGGGGAAATATTCTATCTGTATGCGAAACATAAAATCGTTCTAGACTATTGGAACCTTTCGAGCGGCGCTACCCTCACTGGTGTGTGGACTGCGTTACAGCGCACACCTTTCGGTTAATTGATCTCAGAAGAATCAAGTGGGACACTTTTGAATGTGGGTTAGACACCGAAATGTTGTTGCAACAAGAGTTCTATCCAACTAGCAGCTTTTCACAGGATTTTTTTAGGGAATTCTGAGACATTGTCATGACGGTTGTCTAACCCACGCCCATATTGCATCCAGTAGTTGGTGGATTGCAGAAACAGAGATGGGATTGGATTTCAGCTTGGGTTAGACAAAATTAAGCACTCCGAGTGGGGAAATATTCTATCTGTATGCGAAACATAAAATCGTTCTAGACTATTGGAACCTTTCGAGCGGCGCTACCCTCACTGGTGTGTGGACTGCGTTACAGCGCACACCTTTCGGTTGATTGATCTCAGAAGAATCAAGTGGGACACTTTTGAATGTGGGTTAGACACCGAAATGTTGTTGCAACAAGAGTTCTATCCAACTAGCAGCTTTTGACAGGGTTTTTCGCGAAATTCCATGACATTGTCATGACGGTTGTCTAACCCACGCCCATATTGCATCCAGTAGTTGGTGGATTGCAGAAACAGAGATGGGATTGGATTTCAGCTTGGGTTAGACAAAATTAAGCACTCCGAGTGGGGAAATATTCTATCTGTATGCGAAACATAAAATCGTTCTAGACTATTGGAACCTTTCGAGCGGCGCTACCCTCACTGGTGTGTGGACTGCGTTACAGCGCACACCTTTCGGTTAATTGATCTCAGGAGAATCAAGTGGGACACTTTTGAATGTGGGTTAGACACCGAAATGTTGTTGCAACAAGAGTTCTATCCAACTAGCAGCTTTTGACAGGATTTTTTTAGGGAATTCTGAGACATTGTCATGACGGTTGTCTAACCCACGCCCATATTGCATCCAGTAGTTGGTGGATTGCAGAAACAGAGATGGGATTGGATTTCAGCTTGGGTTAGACAAAATTAAGCACTCCGAGTGGGGAAATATTCTATCTGTATGCGAAACATAAAATCGTTCTAGACTATTGGAACCTTTCGAGCGGCGCTACCCTCACTGGTGTGTGGACTGCGTTACAGCGCACACCTTTCGGTTAATTGATCTCAGGAGAATCAAGTGGGACACTTTTGAATGTGGGTTAGACACCGAAATGTTGTTGCAACAAGAGTTCTATCCAACTAGCAGCTTTTGACAGGATTTTTTTAGGGAATTCTGAGACATTGTCATGACGGTTGTCTAACCCACGCCCATATTGCATCCAGTAGTTGGTGGATTGCAGAAACAGAGATGGGATTGGATTTCAGCTTGGGTTAGACAAAATTAAGCACTCCGAGTGGGGAAATATTCTATCTGTATGCGAAACATAAAATCGTTCTAGACTATTGGAACCTTTCGAGCGGCGCTACCCTCACTGTTGTGTGGACTGCGTTACAGCGCACACCTTTCGGTTGATTGATCTCAGGAGAATCAAGTGGGACACTTTTGAATGTGGGTTAGACACCGAAATGTTGTTGCAACAAGAGTTCTATCCAACTAGCAGCTTTTGACAGGATTTTTTTAGGGAATTCTGAGACATTGTCATGACGGTTGTCTAACCCACGCCCATATTGCATCCAGTAGTTGGTGGATTGCAGAAACAGAGATGGGATTGGATTTCAGCTTGGGTTAGACAAAATTAAGCACTCCGAGTGGGGAAATATTCTATCTGTATGCGAAACATAAAATCGTTCTAGACTATTGGAACCTTTCGAGCGGCGCTACCCTCACTGGTGTGTGGACTGCGTTACAGCGCACACCTTTCGGTTAATTGATCTCAGGAGAATCAAGTGGGACACTTTTGAATGTGGGTTAGACACCGAAATGTTGTTGCAACAAGAGTTCTATCCAACTAGCAGCTTTTGACAGGATTTTTTTAGGGAATTCTGAGACATTGTCATGACGGTTGTCTAACCCACGCCCATATTGCATCCAGTAGTTGGTGGATTGCAGAAACAGAGATGGGATTGGATTTCAGCTTGGGTTAGACAAAATTAAGCACTCCGAGTGGGGAAATATTCTATCTGTATGCGAAACATAAAATCGTTCTAGACTATTGGAACCTTTCGAGCGGCGCTACCCTCACTGGTGTGTGGACTGCGTTACAGCGCACACCTTTCGGTTAATTGATCTCAGGAGAATCAAGTGGGACACTTTTGAATGTGGGTTAGACACCGAAATGTTGTTGCAACAAGAGTTCTATCCAACTAGCAGCTTTTGACAGGATTTTTTTAGGGAATTCTGAGACATTGTCATGACGGTTGTCTAACCCACGCCCATATTGCATCCAGTAGTTGGTGGATTGCAGAAACAGAGATGGGATTGGATTTCAGCTTGGGTTAGACAAAATTAAGCACTCCGAGTGGGGAAATATTCTATCTGTATGCGAAACATAAAATCGTTCTAGACTATTGGAACCTTTCGAGCGGCGCTACCCTCACTGGTGTGTGGACTGCGTTACAGCGCACACCTTTCGGTTAATTGATCTCAGAAGAATCAAGTGGGACACTTTTGAATGTGGGTTAGACACCGAAATGTTGTTGCAACAAGAGTTCTATCCAACTAGCAGCTTTTCACAGGATTTTTTTAGGGAATTCTGAGACATTGTCATGACGGTTGTCTAACCCACGCCCATATTGCATCCAGTAGTTGGTGGATTGCAGAAACAGAGATGGGATTGGATTTCAGCTTGGGTTAGACAAAATTAAGCACTCCGAGTGGGGAAATATTCTATCTGTATGCGAAACATAAAATCGTTCTAGACTATTGGAACCTTTCGAGCGGCGCTACCCTCACTGGTGTGTGGACTGCGTTACAGCGCACACCTTTCGGTTGATTGATCTCAGAAGAATCAAGTGGGACACTTTTGAATGTGGGTTAGACACCGAAATGTTGTTGCAACAAGAGTTCTATCCAACTAGCAGCTTTTGACAGGGTTTTTCGCGAAATTCCATGACATTGTCATGACGGTTGTCTAACCCACGCCCATATTGCATCCAGTAGTTGGTGGATTGCAGAAACAGAGATGGGATTGGATTTCAGCTTGGGTTAGACAAAATTAAACACTCCGAGTGGGGAAATATTCTATCTGTATGCGAAACATAAAATCGTTCTAGACTATTGGAACCTTTCGAGCGGCGCTACCCTCACTGGTGTGTGGACTGCGTTACAGCGCACACCTTTCGGTTAATTGATCTCAGGAGAATCAAGTGGGACACTTTTGAATGTGGGTTAGACACCGAAATGTTGTTGCAACAAGAGTTCTATCCAACTAGCAGCTTTTGACAGGATTTTTTTAGGGAATTCTGAGACATTGTCATGACGGTTGTCTAACCCACGCCCATATTGCATCCAGTAGTTGGTGGATTGCAGAAACAGAGATGGGATTGGATTTCAGCTTGGGTTAGACAAAATTAAGCACTCCGAGTGGGGAAATATTCTATCTGTATGCGAAACATAAAATCGTTCTAGACTATTGGAACCTTTCGAGCGGCGCTACCCTCACTGGTGTGTGGACTGCGTTACAGCGCACACCTTTCGGTTAATTGATCTCAGGAGAATCAAGTGGGACACTTTTGAATGTGGGTTAGACACCGAAATGTTGTTGCAACAAGAGTTCTATCCAACTAGCAGCTTTTGACAGGATTTTTTTAGGGAATTCTGAGACATTGTCATGACGGTTGTCTAACCCACGCCCATATTGCATCCAGTAGTTGGTGGATTGCAGAAACAGAGATGGGATTGGATTTCAGCTTGGGTTAGACAAAATTAAGCACTCCGAGTGGGGAAATATTCTATCTGTATGCGAAACATAAAATCGTTCTAGACTATTGGAACCTTTCGAGCGGCGCTACCCTCACTGTTGTGTGGACTGCGTTACAGCGCACACCTTTCGGTTGATTGATCTCAGGAGAATCAAGTGGGACACTTTTGAATGTGGGTTAGACACCGAAATGTTGTTGCAACAAGAGTTCTATCCAACTAGCAGCTTTTGACAGGATTTTTTTAGGGAATTCTGAGACATTGTCATGACGGTTGTCTAACCCACGCCCATATTGCATCCAGTAGTTGGTGGATTGCAGAAACAGAGATGGGATTGGATTTCAGCTTGGGTTAGACAAAATTAAGCACTCCGAGTGGGGAAATATTCTATCTGTATGCGAAACATAAAATCGTTCTAGACTATTGGAACCTTTCGAGCGGCGCTACCCTCACTGGTGTGTGGACTGCGTTACAGCGCACACCTTTCGGTTAATTGATCTCAGAAGAATCAAGTGGGACACTTTTGAATGTGGGTTAGACACCGAAATGTTGTTGCAACAAGAGTTCTATCCAACTAGCAGCTTTTCACAGGATTTTTTTAGGGAATTCTGAGACATTGTCATGACGGTTGTCTAACCCACGCCCATATTGCATCCAGTAGTTGGTGGATTGCAGAAACAGAGATGGGATTGGATTTCAGCTTGGGTTAGACAAAATTAAGCACTCCGAGTGGGGAAATATTCTATCTGTATGCGAAACATAAAATCGTTCTAGACTATTGGAACCTTTCGAGCGGCGCTACCCTCACTGGTGTGTGGACTGCGTTACAGCGCACACCTTTCGGTTGATTGATCTCAGAAGAATCAAGTGGGACACTTTTGAATGTGGGTTAGACACCGAAATGTTGTTGCAACAAGAGTTCTATCCAACTAGCAGCTTTTGACAGGGTTTTTCGCGAAATTCCATGACATTGTCATGACGGTTGTCTAACCCACGCCCATATTGCATCCAGTAGTTGGTGGATTGCAGAAACAGAGATGGGATTGGATTTCAGCTTGGGTTAGACAAAATTAAGCACTCCGAGTGGGGAAATATTCTATCTGTATGCGAAACATAAAATCGTTCTAGACTATTGGAACCTTTCGAGCGGCGCTACCCTCACTGGTGTGTGGACTGCGTTACAGCGCACACCTTTCGGTTAATTGATCTCAGGAGAATCAAGTGGGACACTTTTGAATGTGGGTTAGACACCGAAATGTTGTTGCAACAAGAGTTCTATCCAACTAGCAGCTTTTGACAGGATTTTTTTAGGGAATTCTGAGACATTGTCATGACGGTTGTCTAACCCACGCCCATATTGCATCCAGTAGTTGGTGGATTGCAGAAACAGAGATGGGATTGGATTTCAGCTTGGGTTAGACAAAATTAAGCACTCCGAGTGGGGAAATATTCTATCTGTATGCGAAACATAAAATCGTTCTAGACTATTGGAACCTTTCGAGCGGCGCTACCCTCACTGGTGTGTGGACTGCGTTACAGCGCACACCTTTCGGTTAATTGATCTCAGGAGAATCAAGTGGGACACTTTTGAATGTGGGTTAGACACCGAAATGTTGTTGCAACAAGAGTTCTATCCAACTAGCAGCTTTTGACAGGATTTTTTTAGGGAATTCTGAGACATTGTCATGACGGTTGTCTAACCCACGCCCATATTGCATCCAGTAGTTGGTGGATTGCAGAAACAGAGATGGGATTGGATTTCAGCTTGGGTTAGACAAAATTAAGCACTCCGAGTGGGGAAATATTCTATCTGTATGCGAAACATAAAATCGTTCTAGACTATTGGAACCTTTCGAGCGGCGCTACCCTCACTGTTGTGTGGACTGCGTTACAGCGCACACCTTTCGGTTGATTGATCTCAGGAGAATCAAGTGGGACACTTTTGAATGTGGGTTAGACACCGAAATGTTGTTGCAACAAGAGTTCTATCCAACTAGCAGCTTTTGACAGGATTTTTTTAGGGAATTCTGAGACATTGTCATGACGGTTGTCTAACCCACGCCCATATTGCATCCAGTAGTTGGTGGATTGCAGAAACAGAGATGGGATTGGATTTCAGCTTGGGTTAGACAAAATTAAGCACTCCGAGTGGGGAAATATTCTATCTGTATGCGAAACATAAAATCGTTCTAGACTATTGGAACCTTTCGAGCGGCGCTACCCTCACTGGTGTGTGGACTGCGTTACAGCGCACACCTTTCGGTTAATTGATCTCAGGAGAATCAAGTGGGACACTTTTGAATGTGGGTTAGACACCGAAATGTTGTTGCAACAAGAGTTCTATCCAACTAGCAGCTTTTGACAGGATTTTTTTAGGGAATTCTGAGACATTGTCATGACGGTTGTCTAACCCACGCCCATATTGCATCCAGTAGTTGGTGGATTGCAGAAACAGAGATGGGATTGGATTTCAGCTTGGGTTAGACAAAATTAAGCACTCCGAGTGGGGAAATATTCTATCTGTATGCGAAACATAAAATCGTTCTAGACTATTGGAACCTTTCGAGCGGCGCTACCCTCACTGGTGTGTGGACTGCGTTACAGCGCACACCTTTCGGTTAATTGATCTCAGGAGAATCAAGTGGGACACTTTTGAATGTGGGTTAGACACCGAAATGTTGTTGCAACAAGAGTTCTATCCAACTAGCAGCTTTTGACAGGATTTTTTTAGGGAATTCTGAGACATTGTCATGACGGTTGTCTAACCCACGCCCATATTGCATCCAGTAGTTGGTGGATTGCAGAAACAGAGATGGGATTGGATTTCAGCTTGGGTTAGACAAAATTAAGCACTCCGAGTGGGGAAATATTCTATCTGTATGCGAAACATAAAATCGTTCTAGACTATTGGAACCTTTCGAGCGGCGCTACCCTCACTGTTGTGTGGACTGCGTTACAGCGCACACCTTTCGGTTGATTGATCTCAGGAGAATCAAGTGGGACACTTTTGAATGTGGGTTAGACACCGAAATGTTGTTGCAACAAGAGTTCTATCCAACTAGCAGTTTTTGACAGGATTTTTTTAGGGAATTCTGAGACATTGTCATGACGGTTGTCTAACCCACGCCCATATTGCATCCAGTAGTTGGTGGATTGCAGAAACAGAGATGGGATTGGATTTCAGCTTGGGTTAGACAAAATTAAGCACTCCGAGTGGGGAAATATTCTATCTGTATGCGAAACATAAAATCGTTCTAGACTATTGGAACCTTTCGAGCGGCGCTACCCTCACTGTTGTGTGGACTGCGTTACAGCGCACACCTTTCGGTTGATTGATCTCAGGAGAATCAAGTGGGACACTTTTGAATGTGGGTTAGACACCGAAATGTTGTTGCAACAAGAGTTCTATCCAACTAGCAGTTTTTGACAGGATTTTTTTAGGGAATTCTGAGACATTGTCATGACGGTTGTCTAACCCACGCCCATATTGCATCCAGTAGTTGGTGGATTGCAGAAACAGAGATGGGATTGGATTTCAGCTTGGGTTAGACAAAATTAAGCACTCCGAGTGGGGAAATATTCTATCTGTATGCGAAACATAAAATCGTTCTAGACTATTGGAACCTTTCGAGCGGCGCTACCCTCACTGGTGTGTGGACTGCGTTACAGCGCACACCTTTCGGTTGATTGATCTCAGAAGAATCAAGTGGGACACTTTTGAATGTGGGTTAGACACTGAAATGTTGTTGCAACAAGAGTTCTATCCAACTAGCAGCTTTTCACAGGATTTTTTTAGGGAATTCTGAGACATTGTCATGACGGTTGTCTAACCCACGCCCATATTGCATCCAGTAGTTGGTGGATTGCAGAAACAGAGATGGGATTGGATTTCAGCTTGGGTTAGACAAAATTAAGCACTCCGAGTGGGGAAATATTCTATCTGTATGCGAAACATAAAATCGTTCTAGACTATTGGAACCTTTCGAGCGGCGCTACCCTCACTGTTGTGTGGACTGCGTTACAGCGCACACCTTTCGGTTGATTGATCTCAGGAGAATCAAGTGGGACACTTTTGAATGTGGGTTAGACACCGAAATGTTGTTGCAACAAGAGTTCTATCCAACTAGCAGTTTTTGACAGGATTTTTTTAGGGAATTCTGAGACATTGTCATGACGGTTGTCTAACCCACGCCCATATTGCATCCAGTAGTTGGTGGATTGCAGAAACAGAGATGGGATTGGATTTCAGCTTGGGTTAGACAAAATTAAGCACTCCGAGTGGGGAAATATTCTATCTGTATGCGAAACATAAAATCGTTCTAGACTATTGGAACCTTTCGAGCGGCGCTACCCTCACTGTTGTGTGGACTGCGTTACAGCGCACACCTTTCGGTTGATTGATCTCAGGAGAATCAAGTGGGACACTTTTGAATGTGGGTTAGACACCGAAATGTTGTTGCAACAAGAGTTCTATCCAACTAGCAGTTTTTGACAGGATTTTTTTAGGGAATTCTGAGACATTGTCATGACGGTTGTCTAACCCACGCCCATATTGCATCCAGTAGTTGGTGGATTGCAGAAACAGAGATGGGATTGGATTTCAGCTTGGGTTAGACAAAATTAAGCACTCCGAGTGGGGAAATATTCTATCTGTATGCGAAACATAAAATCGTTCTAGACTATTGGAACCTTTCGAGCGGCGCTACCCTCACTGGTGTGTGGACTGCGTTACAGCGCACACCTTTCGGTTAATTGATCTCAGAAGAATCAAGTGGGACACTTTTGAATGTGGGTTAGACACCGAAATGTTGTTGCAACAAGAGTTCTATCCAACTAGCAGCTTTTCACAGGATTTTTTTAGGGAATTCTGAGACATTGTCATGACGGTTGTCTAACCCACGCCCATATTGCATCCAGTAGTTGGTGGATTGCAGAAACAGAGATGGGATTGGATTTCAGCTTGGGTTAGACAAAATTAAGCACTCCGAGTGGGGAAATATTCTATCTGTATGCGAAACATAAAATCGTTCTAGACTATTGGAACCTTTCGAGCGGCGCTACCCTCACTGGTGTGTGGACTGCGTTACAGCGCACACCTTTCGGTTGATTGATCTCAGAAGAATCAAGTGGGACACTTTTGAATGTGGGTTAGACACTGAAATGTTGTTGCAACAAGAGTTCTATCCAACTAGCAGCTTTTGACAGGATTTTTTTAGGGAATTCTGAGACATTGTCATGACGGTTGTCTAACCCACGCCCATATTGCATCCAGTAGTTGGTGGATTGCAGAAACAGAGATGGGATTGGATTTCAGCTTGGGTTAGACAAAATTAAGCACTCCGAGTGGGGAAATATTCTATCTGTATGCGAAACATAAAATCGTTCTAGACTATTGGAACCTTTCGAGCGGCGCTACCCTCACTGGTGTGTGGACTGCGTTACAGCGCACACCTTTCGGTTAATTGATCTCAGAAGAATCAAGTGGGACACTTTTGAATGTGGGTTAGACACCGAAATGTTGTTGCAACAAGAGTTCTATCCAAAAACGATTAGCGTGGCCGTTTCCTTACTAAGTGATTCTTTACCATACAAAATACAAATTTGAAACTCGGTTCAGACTGAATGTGGGAATTTTCGACGAGTAAAATGAAAAAAACGTACGACATTTGTAATTTTTCGTAGAATTTTGCTTTATTTCATTAATTCATTAAATATCACTTTCTAGTTCTATAGAAAACCTTTTTGACGAAATAACAATTTTCATAAACCTCTACCGTCAAACAAAAAAGCTTCACGTGTTGCAATGCTCAAGGATTATTTATTAAGTGAACTGTGGAGGCTCGTTTATCATGTAATGAAAACTTTTTCTGGTGCAAGGATGAAAACAATATTTTTCTATACTTGCGTCTGAAAACATGTTTTTTATTGACATGAGCTTTGACGAACCGCAGGATTAAGTTTCACCGCTTCGCAGTCATGAATCGATCGCTGCTACTCATTTGGGGATTGATGTTGGAATTTTTATATCAGCCATAGAATTGTTATTAATTCTCATGCGTCGGTTATAAAGAACGCGCTTTGGCCAACATGGCCAAACCTAAAATGTTGTCACATGGAATTAAATAAATTAAACTAATTTTATTATTTCACATTAACTGTTTTTATTTTCCATTTCTTACCTGTTTTTAATTTATTGTCATTTTTGTTGTATCATTGCATCATCACCAAAAGAACGCCAACATAACCACCACATTCTCTTAACCTTGTTCGGTCATGGTTGGTCTCTCGGTCCAATGTTTATAACCTACCTGTCTATGAGTTGGCCCCCCGCAGTCACATCACCTCACCGCTGTCATGTATTCGCTAGGTTATTAATTTCGTGGTTAAAAATTACGCGTGACACATCAGTCTGAAACTCGGCCGAACTTCGACCAACTTCAACAAATGACGATACACTGTCGGTAAAATCGCCATGAATTTGATCTGACCAGGCATTAATGCATAGTACTGTACTAGGAGATCGAAATTCGTAAAAAAATTATCGCAGTAAAGATGGAACTGAGATATCTTCTTAGGAGGGATAGATTTGAGAAATGGATCCAATAATTGCATCACTACACGAGAACCTAGAGCACATTTACCCAATTTATCTCCAATTGATGAATTTTTTCCACAATATAAATCGAGATTCAACAGGTATCCATCGGCGGTGCAAAGACCCCAAAATTTTAGTCCGAATCGTATGGGTTTTCCCCGGATAAACTGTTTTAGCGATGTTCTTGCATATGATTTGGCCATCATTTCGTCAACAGATAACGCAGTCTTCCACAAGCCAAACTGACGAATATTTCTCTGAAATAATTGTAGTAATTTACGAACGCGCCATGCCTTATCACTGGGATCATTGTCTTTAGGCATCGAATACTTTAATTCTGATTTGATTTTCTCAAATGTATCGCGTTGCATTGCAGAAGAAACCACCTCACATAATAAGAAGGGATCAGATGACCAATAGTCTCTTTGAGATTTTCTTTTATTGAACGAGCTTACAATGATGATGCCAATGAAAGTATTCAAATCATCCAACTGCAATTCAAACCCATTCTCTTTACATGAGTCAATAATGTATGTTTTCATTTCCATGCAGAAAAACTTTTCAAACAGTTGTATCGGCTCACTTTTTTGAATACTTTTTTTTACACCGTCAGTTAGTAATAATTAGTCTTCAGTCTCATTCGGGTAGCTCTTTTCACCAACCATCCACTTATATTGGTGATCTCCTTCCAATTTACATTGATTATCTGTGTAATTTTCCGATGTTTGTTTATAAGTGATACTCGAAAGGTGATCGTTTGATTCAAAATCAGAATCGGAATCACTAGAACAACCAGAATTGTCTGGATTCGGAATCGCGACGAGCTCGTCACAATTATCGTCAGAAGTATCCATTTCAAACTCTACATGAGAAGGAATAGATTGCCTTGGTCGTTTTCGAGACATAATGGTAATATTGTCAATATGCTCACGCTGCCGATGAGATAAAAATTATCGAAGAAGTGAATTCACTCAGGAGCAATAAAGATGATAAAACAATATTTTATGAATAAATTTTGTTGAGGTACTGAGCTGAAATTTAGGTATATAAGTGAGTTCGATTTAGTCTCAAGACAAGTTCTACGAAAATAGAAATCAAATTATTCAGATAAGGAATATTGGCAGACCTAAAATGAACACAAAAATTCTGAGCTAATATTTTTTACAGAAAATAAAATATCATTAGCAATGTGAACGATCCGCACTCCACAAACGTGAAAAATTGAAAAAAGATGTGATAGGCATATACAAAACTTATTTGCAGACAGAAATATTCATGGATAATAAATATATTTGTATCAGGGATAATATTCAATGATGACCCGTATAAACAAAAACAAGATGAAATGTAAGAAAATCGGAGATTTCTCAGCCTCTGCAACGTCAATTTTTATTCGACACATGAAAAATATAATATATGATCATAAAATGTGAATCAATTGAATGATTATTATTTACATTTATATAAAGTTGTCAATTCTTCAATAAACGTTAGATAATAACTGGGCGTTAATGGGAAGGTGTTCGCCATATTGCATCCGCAATTTTGAATTTTGAAATGATGATGCCAGATTCGTTATCAAGGACCTCGAAAACCCCCGAGTGCCACATTTCATCCGATTCAAGTAAGTTTTTGAATTCGGGTCCGCCATATTGGATCCGCCATTTTGAATTTTCGAATTTTGAGGGCAGATTTGTAATCAGCGACCTCGAAAACCCCCGAGTGCCACATTTCATCCGATTCAAGTAAGTTTTTGAATTTGGGTCCGCCATATTGGATCCGCCATTCTGAATTTTCGAATTTTGAGGGCGGAATCGAAATCAGCGACCTTGAAAACCCCGGGATACCAATTTTCGTTAAGATTTGAATATTTTTTTTGTCGGGCACCGAGAGTGAAAATTGTCTTCCTGCTGAAGGGATGAAAAGCGCCATTTTGGGGGTGAAAATGTCAATGTCGACAAATTAAAAAAATATATTCTTAAACTACAACTATTTTGTGCACTCATGGTTGAAGAAAAAGGGGGGGTCCTCGCGCGTCTTCAATGAGAAAAAAAATATTGAAAAAAAAATGTCTTCGATTTTTTCGGTTTTTTTGTTTAAAAACGGCCATATTTTTTTTTCTAATGGACAAAACTCAATTTTGACTCCGGATTCGGAAAGGGAACACTCGAAAGTACAAGGGAACATATTTTTTATTTGCAAATGATTTTTTTTCGATGATAAGAATGTAGCTTGAAAATGAGAAAAAAAAGCACGATTCTTCGGCGTTAATGGGTTAAGTTTTCTTGTGCAACGAATGATAAAAAAACGTATCCCAAGATTGAAGAATTACGTGGAAGAGGTTATACCAGCTTATAGTGATGAACAATTCAAATCACATTGCAGGTATTTACTCAGGCTTTTAACGGGACAGACCTAGTTAGAATTTTCGAAAAATCGATTTTTTTTTTATTTCATTTTCAAAAAGTAGAATCTCTTACGAACATTTTCCGCCCAGGTAAATGTAAATCGGACCATTATTCGCCGAAATACAAGACTTTGTAGCACGTCGTGTCTGAGCCATGCAAACCGTACTCAAAACTTTAAATGCGTTTTTCTCGAAACCATGTTTTTGAAGTCGGTGATCACTGTAGCTCGAGAACGGCTTTACCGATCGGGTTGAAATTTATATCACTTCTTCTATACATGGTAGTCCTCCATATGAACGAAGGATTTTTTTTTTGGATAATTATTTTTATTTTTAATAGCAAAAAATGGAACTGATATTTTGGTCAAAAAAACACTTTTGACTTTTAACGGCCGTCATTTTGTGAAAAATGGAAATTTTTCAAAACCCTTCGTTCAACCGGAGCATTATATCATTAACTAAAAATCCCCTCCATTTTTTTTGTTTCAGATGAGCCGTTGCAGCGTGAGCTTGATCACCGCAAACCGTGTTTTTTTTTGCAGCGTCCTCGGCAATTGACGGTCACCAGCTTATTTCGATATGTATTGCGTTGAAAAAATTGCAACATATACATTACATATGTATCTTTTAAACGGAAGAACTTTTGTTGTGAATTATTTTATCGTTTGACCAAAAAAAAATCGGAAAAAAGGCCTTTTTTTTGACGTTCCAACTAGGTCTGTCCCGTTAATATAAAAACAAGCAGCAAATATAAAAACAAGCGAGAGATCCATATTTCCAGATTAACAACATTATTAATATACTTTTCTAGGATGAGCCGATCAACCTTTAACTATATATTGAATCTTATAAAAGATTCATTAACGAGATCGTAATCAGGTCGATCAATATCACCTGAAAGGCAATTTTTGCTTGCTATATGGAAAATGGCTACGCCAGATTCATATCGGTATATTGATTCACGTTTGGATCCTTGTGAAGCCTCGATTTTCGAAATATATTTTTGTGAGTGAGGAAATTTGATATGTTTGGGATCTACATATTTTTCAGATCAATCTGTGAGAAATTTGAAGTTGGAAGATCCACTGCACTGAGAGCTGTAAGAAAAGTTGTGAGAGCTATAGTTGTCCTTGCTCCGTCTTTTATCACCTGGCCAGAAGGTAACAGAGTCGAAGAAGTTTTTAGAGGATTTGCAGCAACTAGTGCCTTCCCTAATGTAATAGGAGCGATTGATGGTACGCATATTAATATACGGGCACCACACAATAATCCAGAATGTTACGTTAATAGAAAAGGACATCATTCGATACAATTACAGGTGATATATACATTTTTGACAATTTATTTAAATAACCACCAAGTGAAGATAATTCTATATTGTCGATGTTTACAGGCTGTTTGTGATCATGAACGACGATTCACCCATTGTTTGGCCGGGCATATTGGTTCTGTTCATGATCAATGTGTGTTTCGACTGTCGGAAATGAATGAATATTTGAATGATTCGCGGAAATTTTCATATGACTGTCATTTAGTCGGAGATTCTGCTTACACCATACATAAGTATTTAATGGTACCCTACCGAGACAATGGTCATCTGACAGAAAGACAAAGGAATTACAATTTTTGTCATGCATCTGCACGCATAACCATTGAACGAGCTTTCGGATTGTTGAAAGGGAGGTTTCGAAGTTTATATAATGTGCTTGATATGGAAAAGGTAGATCTGATACCAGACTTCATCATTGCATGTTGTGTTTTACACAATATATGCTTGCTGCAAAATGATGAATATATGATTGAGGATTCAAACTCAATGGAAGATGGCAATGACATCGAAACACAGATGACACACAGAAGGGAGAGAAATTCTGGTTACTGCAAAAGAGATTTAATATGTGACGAGTTAATAATACGGCAAGCTTGAATATATATTATAACATTCTGTATTTTTAATTTTTCAATAAACATGATACAAAAAATAGCCAGAAAATTTTCTTATTAATTTTATATATTTCATTTTATAGAACCTTGCACGATATATTTTTCTTATTTTTTATTCTCTTAAATAAAAAAAAATTTGTTTCATTGTTTCCTTTTTTGTAGGATATCTGCCATTTTTTCGAAAACGGTGACGAATCTTTCTCGGAACATTGTCCTTTCTTGGTGGTATCTCTCTCGTATAGTCATATTTTCTTGATGTCTTCTTCCCGCTGCCTCTTCTGCCTTATTTCTACTTTCTATCACATCCTTCAGTAGATTCTCCACCTCAGATGTTTGTCGTATTTTTTCTGATTAGAAAAAAATCCGATGAATACCGTATTCATAGTTATATGAATTGCAATGATAACAGCAGTGATAACATCTTACTGCGCTTTTCGACTCCGTCACCATCGATAAAACTATCAATGCTCGAATTGCTGCATTCCGACGGTGATCTCGTGCGCTTGGTACTTGACGACAAAGTCGTTACAGGAGACCTAAATGGCTTAGATCCGAGGACTTCATCTAGTATCTGAAAATAACGAAATAATTCTACAATCATGCATCTGATAAATACGTGAGTCGATCAGAACACTTCAGAAAACATATAAACACCATTACTTATGAGAAAAAAGACCACAAAACCTTCCCGATGATTTAAATGATGCGAGTGAAACAAAAGATAACTTTATTATGATACCAAAAATAAGACTTTCAGAGACAAACAATTAAGGTAGATCGGTGACGGCTACGTGATCTTTGCAGTACCTATTATAGACGAAAGTTTACAAATGCAAAATTGTCTTTGAAATTATAATTTTATTATTTTCGAAATATAAACAGCGGAGAATGGATATTTTTATGATTTCATTGTTCAAAAAATGTTTACTAATTGAAATTTGACGAGTCTAGTGGATTGTAAAACGTGTCATGGCCGTTACTCTCATCTGCCGAAACTATCAGTTTTGTTTATAACCTATATAGAATATTTATACAAAAGAATTACGCAACGACAGAGATTTTGTCAGTCTACCTGTTACCATTAATTCTATCGATATTTATCAAATACGGTAAAAACATTCAAGAACAAGAAAGAAAAAGACAGTCAAATTGGCAAACTGTCACGTCTGAAGGCATGATCTAGCAGACGCTGAATACAGAGTTGCTAAGCGTTCTCGCGCTCTTTCCCGTGTCATTCCTGTGGAAATCTCAATCATTTTACAATGAATATTTTTTTTATTTTTCGGTCGATTTTCAACGGTAACGTCCAAAAACCCAAGCACCTCTATATTCAGGAATATTCGCGGAATACAGTGATCAATTTTTTATTACGAAATCTTGGAAGTACCAAATGTAAAAATTCAATAAGACTTAACGTGCATACGATTTTTCTATACTCGTAGGGACAAATGTCTGGAAACAGTCGATTTTTACGAATTAATTACTACCAAACTAGATGGTAAATAGCGTTTAAGTTGCAAATATCAATTCATCTCGTATTTATGTGTAACTATAAAAATTGTCAGTCCTTCATCTTGGATGGCTCAAATTCATCGATCTACCTTAAACGAGTAAACACAACTTTCCCAATCCCAAATAATCTAACCCCAACCCATATAAAATAACAACTTTATAACCACCAAAAATAAGTGAATAAAGCAAAAGCAAAAGTAAAAATAAAGAGAGAACAATCAACTTACCTGTATTGATGCACTGGGATTCATCTTTTGTCACGAAAATTGTATATTGTTTGCCTGTTTCAGCATCCTCGAGTGTCACGGAATTTTTTTCGTTTTTATTCATTTTAGGTTAGGATTTCCGCATCGCTCACGTTCCTTTAGCCGTTTAAGCGTTTGTGAGCGCTCACGCTTTCGCTGCACTACCTCGATAAAATAAGCGTTTGCAAGCGTTTGGAAGCACGAGTTATGACGTCATCAATGACGTGATGACAGCGTTCGTGAGCGCTCACATCGCCAAAAGGAACAGAATAAGCAACGCTTACAAGCGCTTACAGCGCGTGAGCGTCTAAATGAAACGCAGCCAATGTCTGCAGCGGCGACGGCCACGCCTTTGCACCGAATCAATCTAACCTCACATCTACTAGTCGTCTTGTCTTGTCGTCTAGCGTCTTCTTGTCTACAGGAGCTTGAGCAGTTGTTCCCTCGGCACTTGGCAAAGTGAATAAACCAAGAGGTATGTACATAGAATTTCATAATAAAACTTAAAATGATATGGAAATCATGATCCGTTTCGTGGTCTCGATCTTCTTAAAATGATAGTATTGTGGTTATGTATTAGTCGTACGGCCGCTAAATACGCTGCTCCACGTTGTTTTCGGAGTGTTTTCATATTTAAAGAAAGAAATCAGTCATAACTCTTTTCTGTATTTAAATATCAATGTGTACGTTCTTCTCCTTTCCTCAAAGAATGAGGTAAAATTTTTATATTTCTCAAAAAATGAAGCGTGTCTGGAAAATACGTGTATCTGTTTTTCAGATATCCCTTTTGCACACACGCAACTGATAGATGCATTTAGTATTAATTTATACAAAAAATAGCTAATTTAATATGATTTTGTCCACAGTCACTCATGTAACAACGGCAGGAGTTTACTACGGTACGATACATCATTAGTTTTTCCAACCTTGGGTGCTGACCATTCGCATTTATCACTTTCGACAACGCAAACTAACCTAAAGTGAGTAAAATCCTATTACAATTTGTGGATTTATATTTAGGGTTACTGGAACGCTACAATATTCAGGAAAGGGTATCGAAAACATACGTGTATCCGCTTTTCAGTTATTCATTCCGCACACATGCAACTGATAGGTGTCTTAAGTATTAATTTATACCAAAAATAGCTAATTCGATGTGATTTAATCCACAGTCACACGTGTAACAACGGAAGGAGCTTACTACGATACGGTACATCATCAGTTGTTCCAATCTTGGGTGCCGACCATTCGCATCAATCAATTTTGACAACGGAACTTCACTAAAGTGAGTAACAAATAGAACTTGTCGATTTATTTATATTTAGAGGTACTGAAACGCTCAAATATTAAGGAAAGCATGTGCGAAAAATATGTGTCTCTGTTTTTTAGTTATCCCTTTCACACACATGCAACTAACAGGTGTCTTACGTACTAATTTTCATAAAAAATAGCTAATTTGATATGATTTTATCCACAGTAACACATATTACAACGGCAGGAGCTCATTAGAGTACGGTACTTCATCAGTTGTTCCCATCTCGGGTGCTGACCATTTGCATCAATAACTTTCGACCACGCGACAACGCTAAAGTGAGTAAAACGAAACTAGTACTGGTCGTTTTATATTTAGAGGCGGTACTGAAACACTAAAAATAAATATTCAGGGTTTGGACGACTGCAATGTAATCAATTGGTAATATTTCAGATGTATCGTTGTAAAAAGTGTGAGGAGCCTGTCCTACTTTCTGCGCCTGAAGATCATGAGTGCATAAGAGGATGCTATGGGCTTAAAATTAATGAAAACAACATGGTTTGCGGTCATAACGGTAATATTGGATTTTAGCAAAAAATAATTTAAAAATTGTACACAATTTACAAACAGCAATTGATAAATGTATTCGAAATTTGAATATTTAATTGCAGATCCGCATCTGCTTCAAAGAATTATCTTCATATGATATAATCAATAATATTCATATAATTATTTCAATTATAATATAAAATATTATTTTTTTCATTAGAATATATATAGAATATATTAGAATAATATAGAATATATTGAAAAAACTTGTCATTGCTTATTCAAGTAAAAATTAAATAAAAAGTTATGGGCCGGACAAGTACTCTGTGCGTATACGCTCAACGTACGATGGTGAACGTTCATCAAATTATTACGAATCAAACAAAACTGTGCTATCATGTACGGACATAAATTAATGTCTTTTTTTGACATTACAAAAGTACGGGATCTTATGCGAAACTTTCTGTTCCTGCATTTGTGTCGAGTTTTCGACTGGTTTCTGAATGTTTTTCATTGTTTTAGCCACGGCGCAGGCAATGTTGTTTCATTAGGTCATATAAGTAAATACAATCTGGCAACATTGGTCGCGCCATAGCCAAAACAAAAGTAGCCACTCGACTGAGGAGATCCCAGAAGCAATGCACCAACTGCATGCCCTACGTTGCCGGTACGTCCATCTTGATATCTTCTCAGTTACCAAAGAAATACTTGTCCTAGTACTGATATCATAAATTTTACTGCTGCATGAAACTTAGATGGTGACCTTTTTTCATTTTTTCTATACTATTGATACTTCTTACACACCAATTAAAAGTGGTAATTTTCTCATCTTGATTACGCTGATTTTTTAATGTTTTGATTCCTGTTTTGTTCTGTGCAAATAAATTCAAAGTAACATTTATTATGAAGTGTGGTTTTTTGGCCGGATATTTCGTGATCTATATGGTTGGTTTCCCTCCGAGATATGAATAAAATTAGTAAACATTAAAAAAAAAATTAAGTGGGGTTTTGGATTTTTTGTGATATTATAGGGAAAAACGGGAGACCACCAATGTACTTGTCAAGGTTTTTCTCCCCGGGAGGGGATTTTTGCTATTTGATATCTGTTCAGTGGAGACTTGAGCTCCTTCTTTGGAATATTTTATGTTTGTATTTTATATTTCTAAACTATAAACTGTGCATTAATCGAGCGAGCCACGACGCACAGGCGAGGGTACGAGTCCCAAGCGGATTTGGGGAAATTCCACCTTTTTTGCACTCGAGTATTTTTGGACATCAGGACCATAAAAGAGGGCATTAATTCATACTGCTAGATAGATACGCGAACGGAACATTGGAAGGTCTCCCCATTCTTTATTCCATTTGGAAATTTGGCTCGTACCCCCACTTCGACGTTTCGTACCTCAGAAAGGACACACTCTCCTCAGCTAAGTGCGAAAAAATGATAAGCAGTTATTCTTCAGATTTTATCCAGGCATGACCACTATTGTCCTGACCAGGCTAAAATCTTGGAGAAAAAAGAATACTTAGACATGACCAGTATTGTCCTGATCTGATTATTCCAATAACTCAATATTTGTAATCTTTTGTCAATTTCAAATTAAATATTAATTATATCTTGTGTGTTTAATTCGTGGTTGAGAAATATTAATCCTCCTCCTCTTGCTACTCATTGCCAAGTGGGAGCCGTGCGGTTAATTCTCGTGTTTCTGCAAAAAGATATCTCTGGGATTTATAACCCCAGAGAGGGACGGTCATATTTTCTGTGACCTGAGACTTACAACCTAAGAGAACAGACGACTCGTTTATCCGCGAGAACCCGCACAAACAATATCACTTCTTTTTTCTATAGTATTCTCATATATTTCGCTTTATATAGACTCCAATGGAGTCTGTATGTAACAAAAAAACTTACAACGTGTTTGCATCATTACATCATCGATTTATTTCAATGACAGGAATCAGTACTGTTCACTCTACTAATTCGACATAAGAGAATGAAACAGATTTTCTACCATAAATTCATTGTTATTGAGGTTGTTTCAATATAGGAGCGTTTCGTTCCTGTGATAAGAAAAAAAGTTATAATGTTTTCAAAAGAGTTAACTACAGACTCGAAGTATTTTCGAGATGTCAGTAATTCGTTGATAGGTTATTATTCGATTATAGTTTGGCAGAAAGGTGTTATAGAAAAGACCTCAAGTACTACTTTTTCCCCAAGGCAAAAATTCAGAAAATTAAATACTTTATCATTAGTTTTCAAGTTGTGTATTAGAATAAGGCATTCAGAGGCGAAATGGCAGCGAGGATATTAGCAATTTCAGTCTAAGCTATAAATAGACAATTATATTTAACTTTATTGTCAGAAGGAGCCTCAGAATTATTATTCTTTCAAAGGTGAAATGATGAAAGATTATGACGTATCATCCTTGGCTTACAAATTGTTTTATAAAACATAGAGAAAAAATTAGATTTAAAAAAAAATCGGCCGAAGTACTTGACGAATGTTTTTTTACTTAATTCACATAATGTATCAGTCATGGTGACAACCTCGTCAAGTACTTCAGTAGGTAAACAGAGCGGATTCTAACGCAGGTCCTCCGAGGGGGGTGCGGGGACGGGGGAACAGCGGGGGTGACGTCACGCGGGGAAGGGACCTAGGTAGCGGGGTCAGTGGGGGGGGGGGGGCAAGTCGGGATGGAGGGGAAGAGGATCTAAGGTGAGGGGTGTGTGGGAAGAAGGGGGAAGGGATTTAGAGACTCATAAGTTGGAGAGAGATGATGAGATGGGAAGGATAGTGAGTGGGAAAGAGATGGTGAGATGGGAAGGATAGTGAGTGTGAAAGAGATAGTGAGATGTTAAACATAGTGAGTAGAAGAGAGATGGTTCTATGTGAAGGATAGTGAGTGAGAGAGAGACACTTAGATATAAGGTGTAGTAAGTGGAAGAGAGATGGTTACATGTAGAAGAACAGTTTAGCGGGAAAGAGATGGTGAGATGGGAAGAATAGTGAGTGTGAAAGAGATGGTGAAATGTTAAGCATAGTGAGTGGGAGAGAAAGATACTTAAATGTAAGGTGTAGTAAGTGGAAGAGAGATGGGTACATGTAGAAGAATAGTGAGTGGGAGAGAGATGGTTAGATATAAGGGATTGTAAGTAGGAGAGATGGTCCGATGTGAAGGATAATGAGTGAGAGTGGAACGGATAGATGTATGGGATGGTAAGTGTGAGAGAGATAGTTGGATGTAAAAGAACGGTGAGTGGGAAAGATGGTTACATGAATGGGATAGTAGGTGGGGGAGAGATAGCTATATGTAAGAAGAACAGTGAGTGCGAGACAGATGGTTAAATATAAAGTAAGGTAAGTGGGAGGGAGATAGGTAGATAGGAAGGATAGCGTATATATGCCCTTATTTAATAATTAGAGGAAGCGTCTAAGCAAGGGCGGTAACACCAATAATTTTTTTTTATCATAAGTAAAATGCATGCTGTCAAAGGGAAGAGGTGGATCTTGAAATTTTCATCAGATGAGCAGTTTATAAGTTGACGTCGAGATGGATAGATGTGCCAGCATGTATACAGTCCACCCAATGAAAAATCC
Organism: Rhimphoctona megacephalus; assembly: GCA_963989365.1. Taxonomy (NCBI): domain Eukaryota; kingdom Metazoa; phylum Arthropoda; class Insecta; order Hymenoptera; family Ichneumonidae; genus Rhimphoctona; species Rhimphoctona megacephalus. The sequence continues at coordinate 10,366,683 of OZ022418.1, read as the reverse complement.
ATTGGATTTGACTAAAAATGAACTTGCATCAATTCCTAAAGCTTTGCTTATAAAATATTATGGCAAATTTGTTACTATTCTGTGGGATCGTTTACCAGAGCATTTGCAATGTGATAATGAAATACAGTCATATTGTAGATGTTATGATCATTTTAATCCACCATGGGAGGTGGATCACGTTGATACCACTGGACCTATGCGTCGAGATTGTAAAGAATGTCACATGATGGAACAACTAGTGCATATGTATGCGATTCAACGCACCAAGGATCCCCGCGAATTGACAACACGCGAACTTCAGATTATATCACCAATTGCATTTAAAAAATATTTTAGTGAATTCACAGATATTCTTTGGGATCGTTTACCAAAATATTACCAATGTGACAGTGAAATTATATCATATCGTCGATGTTATGAACATCTGAATACATCTTCAATGAGCGATCACGTCGATGCTCCCATACCCCAACGTCGAAATTGTTGGCAATGTCAGGAAAAGCGTGTTTGAACCTGTTTAGTGTGATCATAGAGTAGGGAGATTGAGTAAAGGGGAGGGGGGAGGGGGGGGGGGTAACGTGTTTCAACTTGTTCAGGATGCACGCTGCATTGGATGACGTAACCACGAAGATTGGCTGCAAGTAACGTGTTGGAACACGTTAGGTTTAGGGTGTCTGGATGGGGTGGGGATAGAAAATCATCGAGAAGGAATCCAGTGCATCATTCGACAACAGTGCGAGCTCCAAGTCAGACGCAAACTTCGAAACTTACTTAAAAACCTTCATTACTCTGAAAAAAATACTGTGAAAAATGGCTTTCGATATGGTCAACAAAGTCGCCACGTTGGAAGGTTACAACACAAAAAAATTGAACGAACTGGAACTTGAGAAAGATTATCCGATCTACGATATACGAGTTTTGCAAACCAAATTTGGAAAAAGATATCTGGCCGACATCATGGGTGAATTCACAGTTTTTCTACCATCGAGGATTGTGAAACTTTTCGATCAAAACGAGAACGTATTCAAGGAGATGTTGGATGCTGCACATCAAAAACACCTCTACATGGAATATTTTGGTGGAGACTGGAACAAAATCGAGTTCAAGTGCCTTCAAAACTCTTCGTTGTAAAAAAATGAAAAATATTGTGAAAATAAAAATGTTTCAATAAGTTCATCGTTGTAAGAGAAAAAAATAATTATAAAAATGTAATGTATGATGATCATCGATGTACAAAACTGTAATGTGAGAAGAGAGGAAGATTGGTGTGTTCAATAAATAAAAAAGAAAAACAATATATACTTTAAAAATGTCGTTTTTATTGAAAAATTCCCCTGTTACATAGTGCATGATAGACAAACAACCAACTTTTTAGAGATTTCACATTGGCCATGGCACAGTTATATTTCGAATCGAGGGGGTGGTGGTGGTGGGGACAATCAGGACGAATTTTCGGCAACTTCCGCAGCGATGGACAGTCCAGAGTCTCCATGTCGACAATTTCTGTTGCTACATCCAAGAAGCTCGATAACCATAAGGACTTCTCGCATCCTTTCACGTATACGGCATGAGCGTGTTGTAAGATGATGTGGATGATCGGTTTCACTGCATCGTATGGTATACTGCCGTAATCCCATGGCAGTCCGTGGAAATTGCGTTGCAACCATTTGTTTGTCGTTTTGTATCTGGCTGGTAGAGTGTTCCATGCGTATGGCGGTTTGAAGAAAAACGTTAGAGGCTCTGCATTTTTGTCGTTGACTCGAACAATTGATATTTCTTTGAGAACAAATTCATCGCCTGGTCCCTTGAAGCCTTGTAGATCGACGATGAAGTCCATCTCGACTGATGCTCAGTGAGATCACTAACAAGATTTTATACCATTTTTCTGACCCCACCACTTATGGGATTGTATTCCACAATACGATCATGTAAAATAAGGCAGTATGCACATGTATGTGCTGGAATATTCGCTTTTGTTTCAAATTCGAGACGTACATCCACCGGGCCAGACTTAAGGGAATCATTTTGTTTTGAGCAATCGATCACAACAAGCGGCGCATATTTTAGAAATTCCGTCTTGTTCAACCACGGCTCAGCCTCCTTGTTGTAGTACATGGATTGGAAGTTTGTGTACATATCATACAGTAGTGCATATTGATTTTGTTGTATATTCAAATTCATGTTGCCATAGGGATAACATTGTGAATTTAAGTACAATTTTACATCGGTTACGTTACAATGATCGAAGCGACTCACATTCTTTTGTTTGTTATTTTTTCGATCTGTTTGAAATGCAAGAATAACATATCGTGGCTTTTCAAGCTGTGTAGAAGTCTTGACAGACCATACATGTTTAGAGGTGGCAGGCAGCATCGGGTATTCATACAGTTCCCACGTACGGAAACTTATGGGAATTGGTGTGTCTTTAGCGATAAACTTTAGAAGCTGAATTTTTCGTTGATCCGCCACGGTCACATATGGTACAAGCCATTCTATTTTCAGTAATACAAGCCTGTAATCTTCAACAGCCGTCTGTATAATGGCGTTGTCATCGGTCCGCGATCTCGTCAAAATCAACTCGTGCTTCGCGTTCACTATAATTTTTCGATAATCTTCGGCAAAGCCTAGCAGCATACTCAGTGGTATGCAGACATCAAAGTTACCCGATACATCCACGATCTGCTTCGTTTCATCAACATCCAGCCAACCAGTGTTTTCAAGCATGGCGCTTCTGGCTGGAGTTAGAGATGTGTAACCCTTAATGAGGCTCGTAATACCTACATTCTTATTACGGTCGATTTCGATGGCATTGAGTTCATAGCGGACTTCATCGAATAAATGGCATATAGCATTATTAACGAGACTTGTTGCAGCTAGCGGCGTACCATCGTTCTTCGTTAGTTTTCCACAAATGTGGATAGAACTTTTACTTGGCAATATTGATAGATCTTGATGCTGGATTGAAATACGTATTTCATCACTGTTGTTGTAGGTTGATGATGCATATGGTTGATGAGCGTGAACCTCATAGTGTATGATGGATTCATCGAAGATGACAGGTGTTTGAATATTTACGATTTCTTCCTCCATTGCACGCAGCAGATGCACAAAGCACAAAGCAAATAATTCCTTACTCGCGTATTCCACGAACTCTGAGACCTAAATTCTTTAAAAGTAACAGGTTTTGAGGTGTTAGCACTGTGGGCGTCGGTCGGTGACTGGTTTCTCGACTCCATGATAGTTTATTATAAGATATTCTGTTATAGATTATGCCCATTAGGATTTTATATGTAATCGTACAGTGATGACTTCACCACGAAAATTTACTAAATCCCCGTCCTGATCCACAATACGGAGCTGTATGTTATCAATTGTCCGGCTCGTGATTGGTAGGTAAATGACGTGTGATGGCACTTCAATGATTTTATATCCAGGAGGTACAGATGGAAAAAATTCATGAATTGTATGAGCTTTTTTACCATTAATGTATGCACCAGTGGTAATGTTACATTCAACACGTAAGGCGTTTACTTTAAGAATGGCTACAGGTAGATCAGATGCATGTCTTTTATTTGCTTCTAAAAGGCATGGTTTAAATCCCAGTAGATGTCCGATTGAATCAATAGGTGTAAAAAGAATAGGATAATCACACTCGATTTCACTGCGCAGAGTATTATTATTCGGCTTAAGCTTGATTTTTATGTTTTTGCGTGATAATTCTACTTGTAAGTACTTCTCAATATCCTGTATTTCATAACTGCCCGTTGGTATTGTTACTACTTCCTTCCCCACGTAAAATTTATTGTTGCCAACGTCTATATTGGGAATAGAATTAAATGTCAATAGCTCAACGAGACCAAGCGTATAACTCTTATGAGGTAAGAGTTCAATGGGAGGAAAAAATTGCGCCTCAAGTATGGAGGATGATCCAGATATGGTCAATGTTAGACTATCATCCATGATGCTGGTGAATTGTTAACTAAACTCACAATTCTACAATTCACGTTTATATAGTGTATATTTGTCTCGACGATTTAACTGTCCACAAAGAAACTTGAGACACAGGTGTCCACATTCTATCGTATCGTATTCTTGATACCTTTTATAATTATAATTTACGCTACCAGCATCGAAATAGTTCATGAGTTCGGATGGGGGTAAAAGATTACCAAAACTATCAAAGTAGAAAATTTTTTGTCCGACTTTTTTATATGCTACCCAATGTGTGCCAGGGCCCACATCTTCATCCAAATTCACGATTCCCGATTCATGCTTGAGGGGTCCACTTGCAGGTAATGTATCACGCATGTAAACCCCACGAAAATGTGAAATTTTCATGATTTTTACATATTTCCATAGATCGATATCGGTGAGAGCTCGATGTGGTAGCGTTATTATACGTTTTTTGACCCGATGTGAAGGCCTAAACCCTGCTTATACGGTTTCAAATGTAAACCTTTACCCAAAGCAATGGCCTCAATCGTTTTATTATGGCGCTTATTCTCTACCAATTCTTCTTTAGCCGCTTGCGCGGCATTCACAGCATTGGCTATTGCAGCAGCACCACCAGACAAAGCACCAGCAGCGCTGAGCCCTGCAAAGATGGGTATGAGGAAGGGCAATAAACCACCAATTTTCCGGGGTACAGGTAGAATTCGAGGAGTGCGTACTTTGACACCCTTTACGCTCGCACGAGCACCTTTCAACGCAGACATGATGACTTTACGAGGATTATCGCTTCGCATCATCGCTTTCCTTGCAGCACCAATGACTTTTTTCAAGCTAACACTTTTTTGTGGCTTCATCTTTTTCACCGACTTCATACCCAAGCCAAATCTTGTTTTCGCCTTCATGATATTTGTCACAGCCCAAACACTCGCTCTCTCGCCAATACTAGCGTCTTTGGACGTAACCCGTTGCCAAGCTTGGTCAGCCAACACTTTATCAGCTAAATGTCTCTCTTTTAGATTTTCCCGATTTTTTGAATATGCGATATCATGTACTTTGCATGCAGCGTCCAATGGGTTTATTCCAGGATCACCACGGGCAAGTCGTTTGACCAATTTTGTGCCAGGTCCACAATATTGATAGCCAGGAAGATGCAATTCGACGGGAAGACTGTTAATTAGACCATTGACCAAACCTTTACCAGATTTATCATATACGATCATCACCGTAGAGAGATTGATACTCGACTGATCTTCCCTCACGTTATAAAGTAGTATTTATATGGTGGTTCGTTTAGTCGCATTCGAGATGGTGTTCAAGAAACAAGTTTCAGGAGGTCAACTCCCTATAATAAATTTTGATAAATTTGTAGGTGATGGTGGAAAAAAGACACAAAAGCGTCATGGCAACCTATTGCCAGATAGCATACGCGCCGTGTTTTGTGGTCCATCAAATTGTGGAAAAACTAATGCATTACTCACACTGCTAATACATCCAAATGGCTTGAGATTTGAGAACATTTATCTCTATTCGAAGTCGCTGAAGCAGCCAAAGTACAGATTGCTCGAACAATTACTTGAATCAGTAGATGGAGTTGAATATTATCCATTCAACGAGCATGAACAAGTCGTATCACCAAGTGACGCCCGCTCGAACTCCATATTCATCTTTGATGATATAGCATGTGAAAAACAGGATAATGTGAGAGCATTTTTTTCTATGGGAAGACATGAGATTGTCGACAGTTTTTATCTTTGTCAGACATATACTCGTATCCCGAAACATCTCGTAAGAGATAATGCAAATTTCGTGGTACTATTCAAACAGGACGATATGAATCTTAAACATGTATACAACGACCATGTAAATACGGATATGACTTATGCGTGTTTCAAAAATATGTGCATGGAGTGCTGGAAGTCTGACAAATATGGATTCATTACGATTGACAAGGACAGTGAAATGAATGAGGGTAGATACAGAAGAGGTTTTGATTCCTTTTTAACCGTCTATGATAAATGAGTGTTCATTATTAAAAAAAGTGACAGTCTGAGGTCTGACTTACTGGTGGCAACATGAAGGGCGAACAACTTTTGAAAGAAAAAGACATATTGTGTCAACTTACTAAGGCGAGTGATGCAATCCGACGAAAACATCGAATGTTAAAGATTGATAGAGACAATGTGGAGCAGAAAATGCAGGATGTATTTAAACCGATAGTAGGCCCATTAGAGAAATTAGTTTCATATAAAAAGAATGTGAACCCAGAAATTAAAGATGAAAAAGGTGATATCAAAAAGGAGGAGGAAGACGATCGACATATTGAAGAAACTCAAGAAGACCCGCTGCAAGGCACTTCTTTTAATAAGGCTCACGATAAGGCATTTATTGATCAAAATTATGATGATGATGATGTTGATGTTGGTGATATGTTGAATGATAATGTTGATGATGATGATGATGACGATGATGATGATAAATCATCTGGAGATGTTGATGAATTAATACGCGAATGTGTGGGACTACTACGTAGAAATAAAAAAACAACCTTGGATGTCTCATATGGAGTACGAAACTTAGCTGGTGATAAATTGATGATTGGTGATTCACCGATTCATTTCGGAATTAATCATATTCGTGTCGGAGGTCGAAATTATCCGAAAACTATCGGATTAGCTGAGTTGTTGTTCAAAAAAGTGCCAAAGTTTAAATATTTCACCCCAAACGATTTGGAAAATTATGCTAAAATTGTCATTGCTACAAATGCTCACAAAAAATGTTATAAACGTAATGGTGCAATACGTCACAATAAAAGTTATAAATTTAAAAATTACATATCGAACATAATAACAAAAAATAGTGGTAGTGAGCATATGGGTGAAGGAATACCGCAGTATAAAGTGGCAAGAAAAAACACCTCTTTCGAGTATGTTTATTGGGATGATCCGAATGAGCTAGTGGATCGTCTTCGTTTACTGCTTGCATCGCAAGCTGCTGGTAACTCCTCCCATTCCAACGAAATCATATCAATTATTGAGGAACTCCGTGAAGCTGAAATCATTTATTAACATGTGCGAGCTCTTTTTTTTCACGCATTCACAACATGACCGTCGATGTGTTCGGACGCCAATTGAATAGAGATGGTGCGGGTCCTCCCGGTAAACCAGGTACTGGATTTAAGACTACAGCAGACGGTGATTATGATTTGGAAGGAAAACGGCTGGTCAATGTTGGTTCGCCGATAAAAGATGATGATGCTGTAAACCTCCGTTCGTTTATCGGTGGGACTAATCATAACACGGTCTTACTACGTGATTCAACGAAACAATTTTTTGAATCGAATATAACGGCTCTTGAAAAGCGTGTAAAAGTTGATCTCACCAACCTCCGTGCTGAAATAGACAATTTGAAAAGTGCGATCAAGGATCTCAACGGTGACGTCAGACTTTTAAAAGATGTCAAAATCGGTGAGAAGCGGAAAAAGCCTTCAAACAACTATCTTGAATCTATGATAAAAAGCGTTGCGGGGGAGAAATAATGAGTGAAAAGAAACGTGCTGTGGTGGAGGAGTTGCATAAGCCAGCTCGGCGAAATTATCCACGTCGACATGTGGATATACGCGGCCTGGATGAGACGTGGCAAGCTGATCTTGTAGATATGTCTGCATATGCACAACACAACTCCAAGCATAAATTTCTCCTCACCGTCATCGATATATTTTCGAAATTCGCCTGGGCCAAACCATTGAAGTCGAAGAGTGGAAAAGATGTCACCGCTGCAATGGAGTCAATTCTCAGCAAAGGACGCGTACCGAAAAACCTCCACGTCGATCGGGGAAAAGAGTTTTATAATACGAACTTTAAGGCGTTGATGAAAAGGAATAATATACACTTGTATTCTACATATAGCAATTTAAAAGCATCAATTTGTGAGCGCTTCAATCGTACACTTAAGAATAAAATGTGGATTCAATTCAGTTTTCGCGGAAGCTGGAAATGGATTGATATTCTTGATATGTTAATTACTAAATATAATGATACTGTACATCATACTATTAAAATGAAGCCGAAAAATGTTAATGCTACGAATGAAAAACAAATACTGCATAATGTTTTCAATAGAACTGAGGTGTTGGGAAAACTGCCGAAATTCAAAATTGGAGATAAAGTACGCATCAGTAAATTCAAGAATGTATTTGAAAAGGGCTATACACCGAACTGGACAACTGAAATATTTACAATTTATCGAGTGAGAAACACTAACCCCATAACATATAATCTAAAAGATCATCAAGAAGAGCCTATTGCTGGTGGTTTCTACGAGCAAGAGATACTCAATGTTAAATATCCCGATATGTATCTCATAGAAAAAGTGTTGAAGAAACGTGGCAACAAGTTACTGGTGAAATGGTTGGGGTTTAATAATACTCATAATAGTTGGATAAATAAAAATGATTTGTGACCAATAAATTGTAAACGAACAAAGCGTTGAGTTTTTTTTTCTTTAATCCCCTTACCCAAGTGACTACAGGTCAACTTCTTTCACTGCATGTCTCAACAGATTTGAACTTGTATCAGGTAGAAAAAAGGATCAAACACATAGGGTATAGAGACGGTATTTTATTTATTATTTTTTCAAAAGTGTGCAGACAAATGGTTATATTTACACCATTCATCTCACATGGAAAATGTACAGAAAAATGCTTATATTACACCGCTTATCTGACATCATACGAAAAATGTATAGAGAAATAGCTTATATTTACACCATTCATCTCACTTCACATGAAAAATATACAGAAAAAATGCTTATATGTACAACATTCAACTCATTTAACATGAAAAAATGTACAAATTTCTCTCTCATATTGACAATATGTTGCGTTGGTGACGTTTTTTTCACATTGGTATTCTATAATGCCCCCATGGTAACGTTTCTACGGTTTCAGGTATGATATACCGCTTATCGTCGTAGGGACTCAGAGCAACTTTGGTCTCAGAAATTGTATACACCTCGTGTAATACAGATCTGATGCATGATTGTTTTCGAGTCATTTCGATCTCTTTTTTTAAACATTGCATATAATCATGAAACGTGATGGTTTTTGTTACCACGCTATTTTTAACACCCTTAACCTTCTTCGTATCCTTTTTTCCTTCAACTCGTGACGCATACATTTTTGCTCTGAGCCCAACGAACTCAATCATAATCGCCCCATTGTTTTCATCTTTCATGAGCCCTGGAACTTTCTTGTTAACAAGCGGTATACCATACATATTGTCAATTGTATAGTCGCTCGTATCAAACTTATGAATGTGCTGTTGCATATCATGATATACATCCTCGCAGTGGATGTGATAAATGAGACTATCGGTATCTGTATACATAACTTTACACCGGTCACCATAGAGTGGCATCATAAAATCGTGGTGAAATTCGTACAAGCACGTTTTTGAAATATCAAGTATCGCCATACCCACGTATATTGGTTTGTTAAATTTTATCTCAAGCTTGCGCAATTCTATAGCAATTAAGTTTTCTGAGAATACACTGCGACTATGGAAATTGGGCTTCGCGATCATTGCTTCTGCGCCATACCTGCCGTCCCATCGCATTAAAAATTTGACAATCACATGGTTACGCACATTCTCCATCGTTTTTCCAAACACTGCGTTATTCATTAATTTATATAAATTTTTCTCAAAATCATTTTTAGCGTTCATCCTAAACCGTGTATTTAGCTCGATGTAACTACGTAACCATGGAGACTGTGTAAACTCCAATATTCTATGAATTTTGGAGAGTTGAAGTCCATGGCGCAGACATTGCTGCAAGGTACGGTAATGTATAATGTAACGCTTTTTGTTGTGCAGTGTTGCAAGCAATTTCTCTTGTCGTTTGCCAGGAGGTTTCTCGTGGGTTGGGCAAAACGGTAAGTCTACGTGCAAATCATGCAATTGCTGAGGATACTCTAAATCTATCTCAAGAATGTAACCCTTTGGTGAATCCAGCGGAATAGACTGTACATCGAAATTGGAAACGTCTTCGAACCATCGAAAATCGGAATAGGGTAGAGGTTGACTCATAGCCCATCCGTATAAATTATTGACATCATAATACATTAAATATGAGGATGGTTTCGATGGATCATGTGTCTCCATATATTTATTATTGGCACACGCATATCTATTTGAGCATTGGCTTAGGCCGCCGCGTATACCTCTCTCCACGAATAATACCATATCGATGTCAGTGAGCAGTTCAAATTTAATTTTTGTATGCTTTAACATCGCATCCCAGGTGTATCCGGGGAGAGTGTAATAATATGCAGGGTCAAGACCATAACTCTGCTGACATGTATCCCGAAAGTTTTCAAATACGTCTGCCAATAATAAAATATCTGTCTTTAAATACAAATCGCTATATTGGCCAAGCGTTTGAATGGAAAACCGCTCCCAGACTCTTTGTGCGTGAGCGTACTCAGTCTCACTTATGGTACTATCAGTCAAGGAACTATAAAATGAATCTTGACTTGGTAAGCAAGTGTCTTCCAATTTATCAATGTTATCGATGTATTCATATGGGAAAACACCTTTTCGAGTCAATAGATTAAAATCGTCTGATGCTATATTCTGAAATTGTGATTTTACAATTTTAAGTTTATCTTTTGTCAGGAATGAAGCTAGTTTATCGAGACTGGTATTAAGAAATTTGAATGAATCTATAAACCGAAGTTTGACACGATTTGAATTTTTTTTGTTAGGGCTTCCTTCATGCCCAACGGTCTTAGTAAAAGAAATATATTTTTCTTTTGTTATAGGAAGTACATCGATTTTCCCTTCAAACGCTGTGGCTACATCCTTGATTATAAAATGAGCATCGTAGCCAGATAAATTGTGAAATACTACTGGTATAAAAAATGATTGTTTATAATTTAAGTTACAATTTGAATGTGCGGCGCCTCTATAATGCCCAGTCAAGTGACAATGATCGCGAGCGCGTATATCTCCTCGTTCAAACGGTTTTTCGCAAATATGACAGTGGGTAGCATTTCGAAATTTCACCCAATCATTTAACGTTAACTGTTCCATGGCACGATTATTTTTTAAAATGTCCTCCACACGAAACGCTAAATTTTTTATCTCCTCGACGAACCACGATACACAATCGGCACTGCGGCGAAAAGAATATCCCGAAAGGGACTCGTCATACGCACAACTTACGTAGTATCCAATACTAAAGACTTCATGATGCTGGTGTCGATTTTTTTCAGCCATTAGTCCTCCAGTTTTTGACAAAACACATTCAAGGTCGGCGTATACGATGAATGGTAGACGCTCCTTGTGATGAAAATTCTGAAACTCCAGCCACTTTTCCGTCTCGGATGGTAGTTGGATCGCACAATCATTAATTTGCCCGCAGTCCACCTCATGCGATTGCAATTTTTCACTCGTTCCGAAGTAATGTAAACACCTGCAACATAAGAATTTACTTAAGATTCGAGGTCCTATATGTTTCAGAGGGATATAATTATATATATTTATAAATTTATTTATTTACCGATCGCAAATGTATTTCCTCTTTTTGCTGTTGGTTAGTTGTGAGCTCACGAGGCGTGATAGATCTTTGATCCACGCGTAGTGTCCTTCATTCTTTCCATAAAAATCATCGATGTACAGTAGGTTGACATGTCTTTCCTTTTTATGGTTACTGACGCGCGCAGGTAAAATTTTTTCACCCTTCAAATAATACACATTTATTGAGAGGTTGTTTAATACTTCAAATTTTGGAATTTTATCCAAAGTCATAGGAAAGACAATTCCATCGCAATTCAACACCGTTGAATAATGCGGATATGAAGACTCTCGCGCACTGTCACGTTGAGCTGGGTGGAGAGCGGCGACTACGGCCCATGCAAAACATGCCTGGTCCCGAGATCGAACGTTTACAACTGCTCTTTTGAGCTTTATGTGCTCCGGCAATACAATATGACATCCTGCACTCATCGGGTTATATTTGTTAATATTAACCGTTAAGTTCAGTATTCGAGACAATGACCACCCACTATCCTGTTCTTGAAATTCCTCGAGCAATGTTAACGTTGGCTCGACTACTTGTTGCTCATACCAATCTCTCAAATTGGTCGTTTCGAATAGTTCACAGTTTCGCGTATTGATACTTTTGTTCATCCGTTTATCACTCGCTACAAACTCGCCATTAAACATAGTGTTCACTTTTAAACTATTATACTTTTTAATAGAGTTTCTAACTTGCTCAATCACAATTTTACAAGCGTCTTGAAGGAACTGACGGGGTTCAACATGATTATAATTAATTACCGCGCCGGTTAATACGCGATTCTCGAATGCGCTGTCCATTTCACACCAGCTCAATCTATTATCACTAGAACCTGTACCTGTATGAACAAATCGTTGATGTGTGATATGTTTCAAACCTTCTAATCTAGCGATTTGAGCTATCAATTCATTTTGTAGTCCAGTTATCAATCGTGGACGTTTAATTCGCGCTTGCTCGTTCAACTCATTTCGCGACTCTAGTATTAATCGCGGAGGTTTAGTTCGCGCTTGTTTATTCAACGATTTAATAAGTTCTTCACACTTTTCTTTCCACACATTGTATTCGTTAACTGAACTTATAAGCGCGGCTTCTTCGTGCAATTGTTGTTCCTCTGGGCTGATGTTAGGCATGGTGAAGGATAAACATAGATGTATACAGCTAGACGACTCGACTTAAAATGTGAAAATTTTCGTTGGTCTTGCTAGCAAAACCCAGTTTTGAATTAATATATATTGCTCCAGAGACTTCAGAGTGCGTCTCATCTAAACAGTGACAGGTCCAGACCTGACTCAGTAGGTGTATTGGGAGACACTCAGCTGGATTGAAAGACACATTCTCGCTGCTACATGGTGATTTGGCGGATGTTCACATTTCAATCATTATTGCTGTTTTTTTTTTAGTTTGACGAAGTACATTTGCAGTACAAGGAGAAAAAAATGTATTGACTGCTTTAGGATTTTTTCGGAGAAGGAGGGTGGACAAGGTGCAAAGCAGCTATTTTCACACCCACCTGCAGTCAGTGTCACAATTAAGATTTTCAAACGACTCGGTGGGTATACATTCGGACCCGAACGCATTCGAATTGAAAGAGACACTTTTTGGTATATGCTGACCAATTGGATTTCTACATTTCAACCTTTATTGCTGTCTTTATCCAAAGGGGTTTCCAGCAAAGGAAGAAAAAAAATACACATTTACGCCGTCGTCTTTTAGCGAGGTCCTTACATTCTCATGGGTATATGGGGACAGATGTTGGCATTTAAATCACTAGTGCTATTTTTTTTTTTTATTTTTTTTTTTTTATCCTAAAGAAATACATTCATCGTACAAGAAGAAAAAAAATATGTATTTGCTGCCTTAGGTTTTTTCGAAGAAGGAGGGTGGACAAGGTGCAAAGCAGCTTTTTTCTCACCCACCTACAGTCAATGTCGCAATTGAGATTTTCAAATGACTCGGTGGGTATACATCCGGACCCGAACGCATCCAAAATGAAAGAGACACATTTTTTTTTGGTATATGCTGACTAACTAGATGTCTACATTTGAAACCTTATTACCGTCTCTTCATCCATTGAAGTACATTTTCAGGAAGTAAAAAAATATACATTGACTACCTTCGTCTTCTTGGCGAAGTTCGTGGAGAATAGAGCAGGTACAACGCAGCTATGACCTACAGACAATGTCATCATTGTGATCCCAAATGGCTCACTGGGTGCAAAGAGAAACTTGGTTGGAGTGAAAAAAGGACGCATGCTCGCTGCTGTATGCTGACCGATCTGGTGCCTACATTTCAACCTTTATTGCTGTCTTTTAATCTTGGGAGGTTACATTTTCGAAACAGGAAGTGGAAAAAAGTGTATTGCTTTAGCGTTTTTCCACGAAACCGTTGGAATGGTAGAGGGGTGCAGGACAACTATCGTCTCACTGACCAACAGAAGATGTCACAGTTCAAATTTTCCAAGGGTTGAGAGCAAATCACTGTAGTGTGTGTAAAAGTTCAATTTTGATTTTCGAAATGGCGCAAGTTCATGAAGATGCTGCAAACAATATCGATGATGAAGTTATGGAGATATTGGACGATGTTGAGGAATGGTTGGATGATATGATTGTGGAAGAGCCGTTTAATGAAAATGAAGATACGAACAATGATGGTGGTTATGTTAGTGATTTTGATACCGATGAGGTGAAGAAAACAGTGAAAAGACTTACACCGGCGCAGTTGGAAAATCTCAATAAAACTTCGAAGTATTGTAAAAGTGTATATTATTATATAACCGATTATGGTCGGAAACTCTGCACGATATGCACTGTGGAAGATAGCGACACGATTGTTCCGCTTAGATTGATTAAAAAACACAAGACACAGCAGTTCGAGGCAATGTCGATTAAGTATTGCGACTCATGCAATTCACCGCTATGTCAAATTATCGCACAATCGGAATGCTCAAAATGTACCTTCTGATGGGAGAATTACGGTGAGTACATATTTTGAAATACTATAAATGATGAAAATAGTTATCAAGTCATAAAAATATTAATTGACAATTGTTTTTTTTCTTGTCTGTTACAGAGGCAGGCATCCAGATGGTTTACATCAGGATACATCTTGATTCCATATTATTGTATTCCCTATTAAATTAATGTATTTCGTATTTTGATATTTTATTGTATAACTATTTTATTTTAAATGTATTATAAATGTTGAAATGAAAACAAATGTGTAGAACTTTGTTCTAATATTATTAAATAAGAGTACTTAATAAAGTTAAATAAGAGTAAGTAATTATTATTCAATAAGAGAATTATTATTAAATAAGATCATACGCGATCCTAACTATCTATCCATCTCTTTCTCACTCACTGTTCTTTTACATCTAACTATTTCTCTCACACTTACTATCCCTTACTTCTAACCATCTCTCCCACTCACTGTTTTTTCAACATGTAACTATCTCTATTCCACTCACTATACCTTACATCAAAGTGTCTCTCTCCCACTCCCCATTCTTCACATAGGATCGTCTCTCTTCTACTCACCATGTTCAGCATCTCACCATCTCTCTCCAACTCACTATCCTTTCCATCTCTTCATCTCTTTCCCATTCACTATCCTTTCGATCTCCATCTTTTTTTCACTCATCATTTTTCCTATCTCACCATCTCTCTCTAACTTATGAGACCCTAAATGCCTTCCCCTTCTTCCCACACACCCCTCCATCTAGACCTGCACTCTGTTTAACATCTCACTATCTCTTTCACACTCACTATCCTTTCTATCTCACCATCTCTTTCACACTCACTATCCTCCCCATCTCACCATCTCTCTCCAACTTATGAATCTCTAAATCCCTTCCCCCTTCTTCCTACACACCCCTCACCCTAGATCCTCTTCCCCCCCCCCCACTGGCCCCGCTACCTAGGTCCCTTCCCCGCGTGACGTCACCCCCGCTGTTCCCCCGTCCCCGCACCCCCCTCGGAGGACCTGCGTTAGAATCCGCTCTGTTTACCTACTTACTTCGGCCGAAATTCTTTTTCATCTAATTTTTTTTCGTTTGCAATCTTTTTTTGCTTCGGACTCTTATTGGTACAGAGTTTTTATTTTCGTTCCGGTTGGTAAAACAACTGCATTTTCGAACTTGATTCTTTTCTCTATCAACATTCAACATTATTTGAAGATTTTATCACACGATAAAGCCTCCCGTACTTGACCACATATATTTTAGTATAGCTCAATTTATTTTATAACTTTTTGCGAAACCTAACCTTAGCTTTTCGCGAGGATTAACTCATTTTGTTTTGTGTGATACATTTTTTGAGAGTGATCACTCTTCTTACTTTTTGATAGGATTTGATTTTTTCAGGTATTTTTGCCAGAAAAGGTTTTTGTAGTGTATGTATATTCGTGGAAAAATTTGGGAACGGGGGTCAACAAATGTACTTGTCCAGGTTTTTTCCCCGAGGGGGATTTTTATGCATGACATGATTCGTTTTTCTCGTTCTTTTCAAACATCTCGCTTTACATAGATTAGAAAAAGGTTATATTGGGAAATTATCGCTTTTTCATTTCCAAACCTTGACTCCTTCTACTTCGAGTCAGGTTTTTTCCCCATGAAATAAAGGGACACGTGTTTTGGAATTTTCAATTTGGCATTTTTTTTATTCTCGAGCCAGTCAAATTTTTTTGACATTTCGATTTACCTTTCTGGAATCAGGCTAGAATAAGTCGGGAACTGGGAGTCTGATACAAACATTTACAAAGCTTTTGAGGGCAAGATTAGAGCAGTCAGAACTTTTCCATATAATTTGTAGCTATTTGAATTTGTGTTTTTCAAAGAAACATATTAAATAGCAGTATCTCCTTGTTATATTTGTAGATTTGTGGTAAAAAATATTACGCTTATTTCAGCTTGTTGATAAAAATGGAGCGATTTTTTTCGAAATTTTTCATTTTTGATTAATGATAAAATAAAAAACCAGTTTCACGTATGTTTAGAGAAAACATATCGAATCTATTGTGAAAAAAGTTCACGCATTTTTTCATTCTTATTTTTATTAACAAGGTGGAATCATGATTATTTTTCAATACCATTGAAGAAGTTACTATCATGAAAATAAAAAGTTACAACTATTTCAATATTCTCGTTGAACATAGAAAAGTTAAAATAGTATGTTATGGGAACTCCAAAACAATATATTGAACAAAGCGGACAAACTCAGACCAGGATCGTACCCAAGAGAATGCAGTGAATTTAGTTGTATTAGTCACGTTAGCTTTGAGCAAATTTTGATATCATCAAAACCAGAGCGACCGTAGAGGAAAACTTTTGGAATAAAACTTTTTCAATTTATAGTATCATAATCAGAGCTCAAAAGTGGAAATATTTACCACACATGTCTCCTCTTCACAAAATGTTCAAAGTTTGTAGATATCGGCTACATTCCAATGATACAAATTTCGATACTATTAGAAGAAGGGCACCCGAAAACTTTCTGAAACAACTTTTTAAATTTATTATGCCACAACTAAAGTGGAAAAGTGAAAAAACATAGTGCACTTCAGGCCCAACAAAGTTCAGAAAATTTGGATGCATCTATTGCGTTCCGAGGACAGAAATTTTAATCCCATCCAAAAATGAGCAGCCAAAGACTTTTGTAATAAATTTTTCAATTCATAATACCACAATCAGAGACAGAAAGTGAAAATATTTGGCGCACATGTCGTTTCACAAAATGTTGAATGTTTGTAGGTATCGGCTATACTCCCATGAAACAAATTTTGATACTAATAGAAAAAAAGGACCCGAAGACTTTTTGAAACCACTTTTTGAATTTATTATGCCACAACCAATATAATATATTAACATGATATTTGTCAATACAATTGAAGAAGTCAATACCATGAGAATCAGAGGTGACAGTTATTCTCATATTCTAATGGAATTTCAAAATGATCCAATAGTATGTTATGGGTACTTCGAAACAATATATTGAACGAAGTAGACAAATTCAAACCAGGATCCTGCCCAAGAAAATGGAGTGAGTTATTCAGAGAATGGAATGAGGATAGTTGTATCAGTTGCATTAGCTTCGCGCAAATTTCGATACCATCAGAACCAGAGCAACCATAGAAGGAATTTTTTAAAATAAAAATGTTTCAATTTATGATGCCAAATCGGAGCCCAACATGGAATAAACTTAGCACACATATCGCTTCACGAAACTTTCAAAGTTTGTAGGTATCCGCTGCATGCCAATGATACATATTTTGATTTTATCAGAAAAAAGGGCACCCAAAGACTTTCTGAAACAAATTTTTTTGATTTATTTTGCCAAAATTAATGCGGAAGAGTGAAAAAATATTACACCCATTTAGTCCAACAAAATCGAAAAATTTTGGACATATCCGTTGCATTCTGAAGCCAGAAATTTTTATCCCATCCAAAAATGTGCATCCGATATACTTTTTGTAACAATTTTTTAAATTCATAATACCACAGTCAAAGATGAGAAGTGGAAATACTTAGCACACATGTCGCTTCACAAAATTTTCAAAGTTTGCAGGTATCCGCTGTAGTCCAATTATCTACATTTTGATAGTATCAGGAAAAGAGTATCCGAAGACTTTTTGAAACAACTTTTTAAATTTATTATACCAGAACTAAAGAGGGGAAGCAAAAAAACACAGCGCTCTACAAGCCCAAAAGAATTCAAAATTGTTCAATGTATCCAATGGGTTTAGAAGACAGCAATTTCGATCCTATTAAAAAATGAGCAGCTGAAGACTTTTGTAACAAATTTTACAATCCATATGCCACAGTCAGAGCCGAAAAGTGGAAATACTTGGCACACATGCCGCTTCACAGAAATTTCAAAATTCGCGGGTATCCATTGCATTCCTATGATACAAATTTTGATACTATCAGAAAAAGAGCACCTGAAGACATCATGAAACAATTTTTTGAAATTTATTATGACACACCTAATGAAGAAAAGTGAAAGAACATAGCGCACATCGAGTCTAAAAAAATTCAGAAATTTTGGATGTTTCCATGGCGATTCGCAGACAAAAAGTTTGATCGCATCAATAAATGAGCAGCCGAAGACTTCTTGTAATGAATTTTTCAATTAATAATGCCACAATCTCAGACAAAAAGTGGGAATACTCAGCATATGTGTCACTTCATAAAGTTGTCAAACTTTTTAGGTGCCTGCTGCATCTTAATGATACAAATTTTGATACCATCAGAAAAAGATTACCCGAAGACTTTTTGAAACAACTTTTTGAATTTATTATGCCACAACCGAAGCGGAAAATAACTTAGCATACACTGGGCCATAAACTGTCTTAAAGTTCGGATGTACCCATTGCCTCACAATGACAGACATTTTATCCCATTCATAAATGGGCAAGAAATTACTTTTTGTAACAAATTTTTCAATTCATGTTGCCACAGTCAAAGCATAGAAGTAGAAATACACAGCACACATATTGTCCAATAAAATGATGAAACTTGGTATGGATCCTTGATCTTGGTATATGCATACCAATGAGATAAAAAAAGGGACCGAAAGACACAACCAAACTGAATAAAGAAAAATATGATAACTTATTAAAATAATGATGACACAATAAATCTAAATAGCACACATTCATTTGATTAAAGTTTTCGATTGTTTATTTGAATTCATCAACATATATACAATATTTGCGTGTTCTTGCCTTATTAAGAAATAAAATTTCTGATTAAAAAGATAATTCGAAGTTATAGGTTAACGAACTTATTTTTCTCGCAGTTGTGTAATCAAAACATTTATAAATATTTTTGACACACGTATAATTTTATCGTATAAATTCAATGCGTAACACTTTTTTCCACTGAACATCGAAATAACTTTAATATACACAAATTCACATTTGCCGTTTATCAATACACAGACATTTAAAGTTTTTAACTCTTCTATATATATCACTAAACCTCAAAAAATTGTTTTTCCGAAATTTACATTTAAAACAAAGATTGCAACAAAATTGTCACTAATAGCGGAAAGTCAAAGTGTTTATACAAGGAGACATTGCCCAACACTATACCTTATATATTAACAAACAAACACTCGCGAACCGATTGCCATAGGAGTAAACAACCCGCACTGTTTTCACAAAACTCACATAACATAAATATTTTAAATCGAATTCACACATCTCGCACTGTTTCCCGGAAATTTTATTATTTAGACAGACGATGAACGAATTTAGACAAACGATGAACAAATGATGATTTAGTAGTCGATGATGTGAACAATGTGACAGAAGACCGACGATCGTAAACACGTGTGAACGATGAGACAGGCGCTGTAAGCGCTCAAAGGGTGCGTTCGACTTGCACGCTGTACCGTGCTTCGGTATTACTATATCCAAATATATACGTTCAAACTTTTCGCCCGATCGGTACAGAGGAAGACGAGTCACTCGTGATATCACTGAATCTCAAAATAATTGTTTTTCCGAAATTTACACTCAAGATCCACACGTCCTACACTCAACAGTTCCAACACTACGTTAAAACATTATTACCGGTATTTCGAATCATTGATAAATTTTCTTTCCCGATTTTACGACGAATGCCCGTCATTATTAATGGTTATTGCATTTATAACCAAACTCTACTCACACGTCCAGCACTGTTTTTTATTTTTTATTTTTTCAAAACTCCGTTCAAACTTTGCAGACGAAGACGATGTAAAATAAGAAAAGGATCAAAGTCATGACCAATCAGGAATTTTCTCACTGGGGATTGGTCGAGACAGGTATATTCTCACCGGCAATTGGTTATGATGGGCATCAAAAGTCTTTTGTTGGTAGCGGTCGAAGACGCGTATACAGACACGCCAATTTCGTGAATGTGTTAGAATCAAGCATAATCCTAAACCTGTGTAAAGTTTTTTCTCAGCAATTGCGCAACCAATCGTGCTGCTTTTAGGCTCAGTCGAAAGAGCATCGCCGAATTAGTCAAAAGTTCGCTTTTCAAGTCGTCAAACGACTCCTAGGCTCTACAATTAGCGGAAACGTCATAAAATGTTTACCCCCACCACCGCGAATCGTCTTGTTTCGAGATAATATAGTCTCAGCGAGCCTCGGGATAGCAGACGACAGAGCTGTCAATGTACTTGTCCCGAGACTCTACCGAGTCTCTTGATTACCGCTGTCACGAATGTGTAACGTTGCCAGCTCGCTGTAAGCATTTTTCAGCACGAACCGATCGAACAACTAATCGAGTTTATTGAGGTTTTTCCAACTTTAACTCAACATTTTGCAAGAACTAATTCGGTAACTCGTTTTTTTTATGATACGATATCAATTTTTGATGATTGATTTATAATTGAGAATGAAAACTTTATGGCTATGTAATAATTAAATATATGTAATATACGATCGGAATAAAATCCGAAGAGTTACGCCATAAGACACCGAATTAAAGTTACAAAGTTTGAAATCTAATTTCTCACTTGAATTATCGGTAAAGTGTTCCCAATTTTTTTCTGAAGAAAATAGTGAGTTCAATCGACAACATGTTTCAAATCTGATAACTTGTCTAATACTCGACCTTTCGCTACAACCTCTTTAAGAGCAAAGAAGTTAAAATCGAAACGGATAAGAACTATGGGAGGACAGTGGAGGAGAGTTTTTTCCATGTCCTGGAACATGCCACTTTGTAAATAATTCGGTTTCAATTATATGACAAGAAAAAAGAGATATCATCATTATGATAATAACAAAGTAAAGTTTATATAAAGGTACTATATGTTAGAATGTTTAATAAATAGAACAATGAAATACGAAAAAGCAATTGGGTTGTTAATGGGCCTCTATATTCATTGTAAATAAATTTAAGCAATCAAAAGTTAATGTTCGCGACCGATGACGCGAACGCCTACAACGCGAATTAACGGGATGTAGAAATTTTTGTATGTTTGAATATTATTATTATTTATTCTCAATAATACAAATCTTATAACTAAGAGATTGTGATTATTAAACGTAGATGAGATTAGTTCAGAAGTGACGCGACAAAATAGGTTTGATACAAAATCGCGGAGCGTTACACGGTGCGTTCGTTATAAATTTTCGTGAACGACTGAATGGTTGAAAAAATGGATGTGCATTTAGAGTTCCAAAAAGGAGAGAGGTCTGGTCAAAAAGGTGGAAAAATCCCAAGAAAAAAGATCCCTTTATGTTGAATACTAACTAGATGTTTGAAGAGTTTGAATGTAACGATTAAAGATTATAAAATATGTGTTTCGTTTTCAGTAATGACCAAACTTAGAGTAATGCCATATTAAATACAAAACAATGAGAACAGTAAAGGACATTCTTTTTTATGACGGTCGAGGAATATAGTGTCTCGCCCGACGGATACTGGGACTAAGGCTTACAACGTCTACCGACCGACGTCAGGGGCTCGATTCTCAAGTCGAACGACCCTAGATGTCGCATGAAATATCGCATGCGAGTCGAGAAACCATATTCTCGGGACGCCTCGAGTGGTTCGAGATGACAAAATGTCGAACGAAAAATCTCGAGTGGGTATGACCCATGCGAGATTGAATTCCTCATGCGATACTCAATGCGATATATATATATATATATATATATATATATATATATATATAGAGAGAGAGAAAAATATACTAACTGGAAAAAGTGAGGTTATGTGAGTTTAGATATGTCTATAATAACAACTTTGAAAAAGGTTATGAGTGAGTTTATTTGTGACCAATAACAATTTTAAAAAAGGTTATAAGCCAGTTTAGATATGACTAATAACAATTTCGAAAAATAATGGAAATACCAATTCAAATTGCCATTCAGCAAAATGTTGCTGAACAATTCGAGAATATAGGTCATCTCAATAGACGTCTGCCTGCTCGTCGGAGGGAAGATCCGTTTGAGTTACCAGACAATCAATTTATAAAACTATTTAGATTGAAAAAAGAAACTGCAGAAAGACTGATTAATATTGTATCCGAAAATATTGACGAACCGTCGCGCTATGGTCTTGATACGACTGTACAGGTACGTATAAACTTCATAAGTTCAAAACAGAAGTTACATTAATGTTAGTATGGGCATAGTATAATATATGTTAATTTGACCATAACTGTCTAAACATGCACTTTTTCAAGGTTATAGCTGCCTTACGCTTTTTTGCTTCCGGGAGTTACCAAAACTGCATAGGAAGTAATATTTACACCACTATGAGCCAACCGCCGATTAGCAGATCAATTCGCAATGTGACGAATATTCTGAATATACCAGAAATATTCAATAATTGGGTATATTTTCCACAAAATGTGCAAGAATTACTACAATTACGCAACAGGTGAGTGCACATTCGTTTTATTTGGTTCAAGAGAAATTTAATTCATTTCATCATCCATGCGTGTGGAGATTCTGGACGAAATGTGGTTTCCCTGGAGCAATTGGCTGCATAGATTGCACTCACGTTGCAATTTTCCCACCTCCAAGGGAAGATGAAAATCATCCGGTACACATTTATATTAATAGAAAAGGATACCATTCAATCAATGTACAATTGGTAAGGAGTATCTATATAAATATGATAGATCAATATAAAAAAATATACAACGAATTCTTCATTCGCAGATATGTGATGCAGACCTTAAAATACTCAATGTGAATGCCCGATATCCAGGAAGTACGCATGATTCATATATCTGGAATAATAGCAATGTTCTTCCTGTGATGCGGAACATTTATAATCAGGGACATCAATTTTTTTCACTTGGTAACCAAAGAAAAAAGTTTTATTGGAAAAGGTCTTATACTTAACAATATAATAAATAAAATGTATGACTTTCAATTTTCATTTCTGAAAAAAATAAAGTTGTATAGCCAAAGGCACACCAGGGAGGTGGAGGAGGGGGGGGGAGAAGAAATCACTTATTAAGTGGATATAATTGCACACATAGGGTACCAGAATAAAAATATAACATGCTAAAATTAAAGTATCGCTCCTAGGTGATTCAGGTTATGCGACAAGACCTTGGATGATGACACCGATATTTGAAAATGAACCAAATGATGCAGTAACAAGATACAACCAGCAGCAGATGAGCACTAGATCGCTTATTGAACGATGTAATGGTTTTGTTTTCTGAAATGAACTGAAATGAAATGAAGATGAGATTTCGTTGCCTATTAAAACATAGGATTTTACATTACCAGCCGGACATGTGTTCAAAAATCATTAACGCTTGTGCAGTGCTACATAATATGTGCACTCATGACAATGTACCAGAGCCAGAAGTAGATGAAAATTTCGATTTCGGAGTAGATGAGGTACAAAATATAAACGAGTTGGAAGAAGTGAGGAATCGAAATCGCGAGTTAATGGACGGACGAAGGGTGCGAAATGATTTAATAAGACGATTCTTCACGTAGCGATATCTTGACTTTTTCATTAATTTTCATCATTTGAGTAATTATAATTCTTATCTAAATGATTTCAAAACAGTTCACAACAATTACAAATATGTACACTGTAACGGGGCATACTCTCCGGAGCCCCGCTACCTCCAGCGACGCCATCTACCAAGGATATCTGAAACAAAATATATAAATAATAATAACAATTTTCAACAATTTATTCAATAATACAATAAACAAACAATAGATGGACTTGTTTCTCATATATGATAAATAGGGTACGGGATAATAAATAAGAGGATAAATGGAAGGAAGGAATTCTTATTCTGCTTTTCGATACAAGATCCAATACGGATTCCTGACCGAAACGCTAGTGGGCACCTAAACAGAATTTCTGTTAGAAGGAGTTAACGAAACGTTGAGTAAAGGAATTAATTGAGGAACTTAAGGAAAGGAAAATAGGAATTGTGCATCTTTTCGATACAAGATCCGATACGGATTCCTGAACGAAACGCTAGTGGGCACCTAGACAGATTTTCTGCCAGAAGGAGTTAACGAAACGTTGAGGAAAGGAATTAATTGAGGAGATTAAGAAAAAGGAGTACAAAAAGTGCCAAATCAAACGACGAGAGCCGGAGAACTGACTCGGCGGTAAGACAAAGGCAACTTTGCTTATACAGCCAAGACAGCGCTTAAGCGATCGCCTTTAGATTTGGAATAAGGATAAAAAGGGATTCATTAATGATGATAAATTAAAAACTTACCAGAAATAAATCCAATCCTGCCAAAACCAGTTTGTTGAGAGCGTAGAAAGCGTAGAGAGCGGACCGTTCATTTGTTGCTTAAAGATTTCTTGTAGATTTTCCTTATCGATCTGGATCTCCTTCGGGACGTATCTGCCAGGGGATTTCAAAAAGTATTAATAAAAATAATAGAAATAATAAATTGAGGAACTGGGAAGGGAGTAAGAATCTCAAGGACCGGGAGTAAAGATTTAAAAATCTCAGAAAGAGGAAATTGAGAGTCGGAAAGATTCTCCAGACTCAACAATTAAGAATTGGGAGGATAGACGGAATCACTGCAAACTACGTCAGTTTGAGTAAATTAAGGAAAAGGAATAAAATAATAAGGAATAAGGAACAAAAATCGTGTCACAGCGGTGACGGCTCACACACACAACAACATAACAACGGAAAACGGCGAGAAAAACGAAAATTGTATTCGAAAAACACAGTAACTGCACACTTTTGTCCAAAACAACAATAGAAACAAACGCGAGTCCAAGATAACACTCATATTTATTGAATTTGTTAATAATTTTAAAATTAAGTCGAGCGGAAGTCACAACGGTGACCACACATACACAACAACACTACCGTATCACGAAATAAAACGCAGATAAATCACAAAATAGTACCACAATTAAAACAACACTTCACAAATTTGTTTAATGCACATACACGAACAAACGCGGCGTCATTAGAACATTGAAATTTTAATAATTGTATAATTATCGCGAAAACAAAATCTGACTCGAACGCGAGAGACACACGTACACGGGGACAGCCATATTGTCAAGCACGAATCGAAAATATCATCGATCGGACTATTGATCCGCAGCGCCACCGTATAAGCGGAGAATTATGTAAAGTCACCAGCGTAACTAGAAAGCATAGACTCTGAAGTTGTCATAGTCAGAGAACTAGGGAAAATTACCGAGAATATTCTCACAATCACCGCGTATAAATTATTGTACATTAGAATTTAAGAATATTATTATTGTAAATGGGAAATTGGGGGTTGAATGAATAAACATATATTTGTAAATGATTTATTCCTAACATACGGTTTTAATTAATTTATTCCTTATTCGAGTCCTGAACCTACATAAAAATTATATTGAAAAATTCCACAAACGTTTCATTTGGCGCCCAACGTGGGGCTCGATAAGATTAAAGAAAAACTCGGTTAGGAACAAATCACATACAAATTAAAGTCGAAATCAAAAAGCTGAAATTAAAATTTTCTTTTATTATTATTATTATTATTTATTCACAAAATAATTTATTAAATTGAAACTAAGAAAGAATAGTCTGAAAATAAGAACAAAAATGTCGTCAGAAGAGAAAGATACTATGCAGTGGGAATCGACGTCAGCAGAGGCGCTGTTAGACGCGGCGAAAAAGAGAAACAAACCGGAGATGGGTCGAATCTCAAATATACAGCCTACAGAGGAGGAAAATAACCAGGGACAGGTAACTTTTAACATCGATGAAGAAAATGGCACAACGGATATGCAAAAAGAGATAGATGAGTCAATTCAATTAATGCTAAGAGAGATAAAAGAATTAAAAAATGAACAAAACAGAGAAAGGATTATGACGACTTCAAATATTAACGATTTAGATGAGAAATGTGTCTTAAGATGTCGGCAAACACAAGAACTCTCTCGTCAAGAATTTCAAGACGAAATAGATAGAGTGGTGGCCCAAACAGACAGAAAACTCACCATATCTCAAGATACATGCAGGACGAATTTGGAAGCCATGGATAATGACAGAAAAGCAGATTTCGATGACCTGGAGAAAAAATTACAAGAAGCAATGTGTAGCTTAGCTAAATTTCAAGAGGTTTCAAAAGGTACTTTATCCTTAGCCAAGAATAATAAGGCACGGATTGAGGTTTGTGAGGAGGAAATAAGAACTAAACTCTCACAAACCATGAGCATAACCCAAGGGGGACTCAACATGAGTCAAATGTATGCTGCCAAACAACGACCTCCAACTTTCAATGGTGATGGAAGAGAACGACCAATACGGTATCTTAAGGAGTTCCAACAATTTTGGCGGATTACCGGAAATACCGATTTGCACTACCTTATCAGTCAATCTTTGAAAGACGCAGCTAAGGATTGGTGGCGAGTAATCGAAGATGATGTACACACAATCGACGACTTTTCTCAAAAATTCAAACTGAGATATTGGAGTCGAGAAATTCAAGACAAGATAAGTCGAAATCTTGAATTCGGGGCGTATGAATTTGATGGCCACAAGGCAACGCGGGCTGAATACGCGACCCGAATATTTGGCAACGCTAAGGACCTCAGTAAGAATTTAACCAATGAGGAAATTATTCGTTACTTGAGTAATCATTTCAACGAAACAGTGAGGTCAGCCGTACAAATTGGCACGGTTAAAACAATTGAGGGTTTTCTTGAGCTACTGGAAAGTCTTGATGGAGCAGGACCACTCAATGCTCAACGAGGCAAGAGCAATGCGAATCAAGGAGGATTCCATAATAACCCGGTTCCACAAAAGAATTCCCAAGGACAAGGGCGTTTACCGAGTAACAACAATTACCAAGGGAATCAATGGAGAGGACAAACAAACCAAGGGTGGGGAAATAAACAGTGGCAAAATACCAACAATCCACCACAACAAAAATGGCAACCACCACAGAACAACATGCCAAACATGACAGCTCAACCCTGGGGAAATCAAGGATGGAGTCAAAATACAAATTCAGGCCAAAATCCTTTGGAGTGGACATCTCCAACCTCGCAAGCGCTACAAGAAGCCTCTCCTAAGAGCCAAGGCGGCCCATACGTTGGTCAACCAAACCCATATATCAAAAGTAATCAGGACCAGGGAAACGCTTAACCGTTGCGCCCGAAACTATGGCAGTGCAATTAACAGAGCCACAACGAGGCGCAACGGAAGAAGAACTCATAGAAAAAGAATTAGAAGAAACTAGAAAACGAAAAAAACGTAATGAAAATAAGAGAATGAAAAAGAAGATAAAGAAGAAGGAAGAAACGGAAATCAAGAACAACATCGACTCAGTGGAAGGAAAAGAAATAGTGGTTTTGAAAAATCTCAAAGTCACTGAAGGATCAAACCAGAAGAACGAAGAACGAGGGAATTCAAGAAAGAACACGGGAACAATCGAATCACAATATGAAAGCCCAAGAGATTATTTGATGGAAGATGGATTGACGAAAGTTAAGGACAATGACATGTTTCCCAAATGTCCCGTGCTAACTATTGGACTGGAGGGAACCGAGGTTGAGATGTTACTCGATAGTGGCAGCGAAATCTCATGTGTGTCACAAGACTATTACGACCAATTTGAGTCGGAATTCCGAGGATGCCCAAAACTCCCTGTTGTCGGTGGAGAAGTGCGAGGAGCGTTTAGCGGAAATAAAAGCCGTATAAAACAGCAAGTCTTAGTAGAAGCACATGTCGAAGGAGTTAAGGGGTTTCTCCAGCTAATGATTGTACCGAAGCTAAGGAGAGACGCTCTACTCGGTATAGACGGAATGCTTCTATTAAAAATTCACATTGACACGGGTGACGGAGTAATACGCGTCAATAATCACGTCGCGCTTCAATTAAGCGGGGGACTATGGATTAAACCCATCGAAAGGTCGGAAATTGAACCACGGATAGTCATGGAAATCGTCCAAGCTTCAACAACGGAAGAGGAAATACTAACGGAAGACCAAGTAGATGGGAAGTTGAAGGAAACAGAAAATCTGCCAGATAATTTGAGAGGCCGTTTCAAAGATTTAATCTATCGGTACAGGCACATCTTCACGAAACGGCCAGGAAAAATGTCGGCGTACGTCCACAAACTGGTGATGAAGGACCCGGAACCATACATGCACCGGTCTTATCCGATCCCCATGCAGTACCGCGAAAAAGTAAACCAGGAAATCCAAAGAATGCTTGGGCATGGGGTCATCGAACGAGCCACAAGTCGTTTCATAAATCCTATGGTCACCGTCATCAAGAAGGATGGTTCCGTTAGGCTCTGTTTAGACGCTCGACAGCTGAATCAGTATCTGGTGGAAGACCACGACTCCGCACCACCCACAGATGAAATTTTTCAACGCTGTGGGGGAATCAAGGTCATGTCAAGCCTCGACATGACCAGCAGTTTTTGGCAAATTCCGCTACACGAGGAATCACGAAAATATACTGCGTTTCTGCACGAAGGAAAGTGCTATCAATTCACAGTAACTCCCTTCGGTCTGAAAACAAGCACCGCAAGTCTAATTAAAGGATTGGATATCGTCCTGCAAGATATGGGCCAATCAGTTATCAATTTCGTGGATGATCTCTTGTGCGTGTCAAAAAGCCCAGAAGAACACTTAAATCATCTCGAGGCCCTATTTCAACGCATTCACGAGCACGGCATGACGTTGAATTTTAAAAAGTCATCATTTTTTCATGAAAAAGTCGCGTTCCTGGGTCATATTCTAACGACCGAAGGAATAAGGCCACAACCCGAGAAAATACAGGCGATACACGAGTTCCCAACGCCAACAAACCTCAAACAATTAAGAGGATTTTTGGGACTCGTAAATTTCTACACAAAATTTACCAACAAACATGCCGCCGAAACAGTCCCACTCCTCGAGTTATTAAAGAAGGATGAAAAATGGGATTGGAATGAAAGACGAACAATAGCGTTTGAAAGGGTAAAACAGCTGTTCACTGATAGTGTGATATTAAGGCACGCCGACACAAAGAAACCGTATATCCTCACGACGGATGCTAGCGACTATGCCATTGGAGCAGTCCTAGGGCAAGAGGATGATAAAGGTGAAATCGGAGTCATAGCGTTCGCCAGCAGAACATTAAAAGGGGCGGAACTGGGTTACATTACCACAGAAAAAGAATTACTCGCTATCGTCTGGTCACTCCAAAAATTCCGGACATATCTCCTTGGGGCGAAGATCAAAATAATAACGGATCATAAAGCCCTAACCTTCATGAAAACGTGTAGATTTGTGGGGGACCGCTTACTCCGATGGGCGCTATTATTACAAGATTATGACCTCGAAGTTGAGCACTGCCCAGGAAAGAAAAATCAGGTGGCAGATATGCTAAGCAGACCATACGACAACAATGCTGAAAATGGAAAAGGAAGCCAAAGAAAAATTATCATAGCCGCCATCTTGGCCAGCGAGATCAGTCCCCAGCTACAGAAAAACCTCCAGAAAATTGGAGAAGCTCAAAGGGAAGATGAAACACTGGAAAAGCTCTGGAGAACAATAGAACAGGAAGGGGGGGAAACTCCGAAATACCGAATTATCGATGACTGTCTGTTAAAATACACGAGGACAGGACGGTGGAAAATCATGATCCCAGATAATATGATTGACTACCTGATTGAAGATTTCCACTCCATATACGGACATCAAGGGGCCCGTAAGATGTTCCGAATGTTTGACGAAGATTTTGCGTATCCTCACCTGGCTAGAAAAACTAGACAAATCATATCCCAGTGTGATAAATGTCAAAGGAACAAGGTACCAACGCAAACTAATTATGCCAAACTACAAAATATCATACCTGATGGTCCGGGGGACTTATTGTCCATCGATTTTTTTGGTCCACTCCCAACGTCAAAAGGGGGAGTCAAACACATTTTGGTAACAATTGATGCATTTACCAAATTTGTAAAGCTGTATGCAATAAAGAAAGCTAATGCAACGACCACCATAAGAAAAATCTTCAACGAATACGTACCGCAGTACGGAAAACCCAAAAGGATACAATTTGATCATGGTACCCAATTTACGTCAAAATTGTGGCTAAATTATTTGGAAAAAGAAGGGGTAAAAGGGATTTTTTCATCAATCCGACACCCACAAGGAAACATCGTCGAACGAGTCAATCGAGAATTAGCCCGATTTTTCAGAACATTCCTGGAAGAAAAACATGCAGGATGGTCAAAATGGCTACCAGTGATTGAAACATGTATAAACGATGTACACCATGAGACCACGGAAATGACTCCGACTGAATTACAAACGAAAAAGAAACCTTATCGGATCTGGAGAGAATGGATTACAGCATTAAAGGATGAAGACGTCGATAGACTAACCTACGAAGAAAAAATAGCAGCAGTAAAAGAAAGGATTATTCGTAAAGGACAACTTCGTGCGGAAAGGTTTAATGCAACACACAAAACAACAAGCTTCGAGGAAGGAGAATTGGTCCTTGTACGAGCATTAAATGTCTCAGATCCAAGTAAAAATCTTACAGCGAAATTTATGCCATTATATGAAGGACCTTACCTTATTCACAAATGTGTGGGTATTGCCACTTATCTTTTGCAAGATCCTACAACGAAAAAAGATCGAGGAAAGTTCCATGGGTGTTTATTAAAAAGATATATTCAAAAAGATAATCAAGATGACAAAACGGAACGAGAAATTGAAATGTGACAAAAGGGAGCGACAACGCCACACAGTGATAAGGATAAGAAGTAAGATATCACTAGGATCAAGATCGATGAGATAACACCCTAAATCATCGATTATGCAAATTAGAGGGCTATAAAAGGAGCTGATAGGCCGAATATTTCCCCTTTTCAAACCGGAAGTCAATGAACATGGCCAACCATAAAGTGAATTTAGTGAAAACTGAAAAGATAGAAATAAAACTAAGTCATAAATTAAAACAAACGGAAAAACGAAAATTAAAGAGGCAAAAGACGAGAAAAGATAAGAAAGAAGAAGAAAGTGAAAAAGGAATCATCGTGGACCACCCTGAGGACGAATATTACCTCAAGATTATCACCGATGGAAACGTTAAAGGGTGGTATCCTGGAAAATCTTTGAACATGTAAAATAAATAATCATCATAATAATCATTATAATAATTAACGGAAACCGTTAAGAAAATTTTCTTAGTCTATCAGCATACGTGTCTCAGACAACATATCAATCACTATGTTCTTTGAAAACTATCCAACGGACATATTAGTGGGGCCTTACAAAAAGGTGAAAATCATCGGGGTTATTAATCCAGAGCAGATATGCTTGCATATCCACGAGGAAGACGGGAAGCTGGAAAATATACTACACTTAGTAAATATCATCCCTATAAATCACCCGGAAGTACATCAAATACTCGAAGAGGAAATTTATCCTGGAAAAGCCGTCTTGTACCGCGAAGAAGATCAAACTCACCATCGAGCGACCATTGTCAAGGAATTGGACGGAAATATTCTAATTTGGCTGGGGGACTATGGGCGCGAACTGGTGACCACACAAGACGAACTATTCACCTCGCCTCAATGGACGTTTGGGATACCATATCAAGCGGTTATTTGTGGAGTTCGGGGAATAGAGCCAATGAGAAGAAAATATAGAGAAAAAGAAAAAAACATCGTGAGAGCATTCGTCGAGGACGTTACCTGGACCCTTGAAATAGACGCTGAAGAGACGGGGACTGACGCCATCTGGGGAAAACTGAAACTAAACACGGACAATCCATACACACATATCAACTATGTGGAGTTAATGTGTGGTCTCTTCACAGGAAGAAAATCAAAGAAAGAGGAAACACCATTCAGATTTCAAGCAGCGGGTCCAGTTTTCTCCAGCGTATACGAACATGTGGCGAAACTCCAAAATTTTTCGCACGTGGAGATCAGCGGAGAAACATCTTCGGAGGATCAAACGATCGAGACGAACGAGGAAGAATTGAGCATTGGGGACATAAGTGACGAGGACGAGGAGGAGGGACGGCAGAATGAATCACCAGAGGATCAAGAGTATCTCCAGAGGTGGGGAGTAATCGGAGGCTATCAATCGGAAGAGGAGCCGGAATCCGATGGATATGAGTCCAACGCTTCTTGCTGAAAAGATAAAGAAACAGAAAATATTCGAAAAAATGTAAATAGATAAAATAAAAGAGAAAATAGGGAGAAAAAGGAAAAGGGTGTTTAGCGTTTTTTTTTTATTATTATTATTTTATAAGCGTGCGAAAAACATAAATAAAACGATATACAAAAGCGTGCGAAAAATCGTAATCAAAAAGCTTTCCTTTCACATATTGCGTACAATAAAAATTTTACAAAAACAGGCGAAAATTCAATATAAAAATTTTCTGTTATATAAAGCGTATTAGAATTAAGAGTTTTTTTTTTTTTTTTTTATGCAAAAATCATATTTTTTTTATATAATAAAAGAAACAAAATCAAATAAATTATAAGCGTTAAATAAAAAGCAAGCAAAAAGAAAAGAAACTTAATTAAATAAATAGGATAGGGAGGATTTTTCTTCGCCTCGCTGCGGTGATGACTTGGCTCGGCGGCGAAGAATCCTGGGGGACAATGTAACGGGGCATACTCTCCGGAGCCCCGCTACCTCCAGCGACGCCATCTACCAAGGATATCTGAAACAAAATATATAAATAATAATAACAATTTTCAACAATTTATTCAATAATACAATAAACAAACAATAGATGGACTTGTTTCTCATATATGATAAATAGGGTACGGGATAATAAATAAGAGGATAAATGGAAGGAAGGAATTCTTATTCTGCTTTTCGATACAAGATCCAATACGGATTCCTGACCGAAACGCTAGTGGGCACCTAAACAGAATTTCTGTTAGAAGGAGTTAACGAAACGTTGAGTAAAGGAATTAATTGAGGAACTTAAGGAAAGGAAAATAGGAATTGTGCATCTTTTCGATACAAGATCCGATACGGATTCCTGAACGAAACGCTAGTGGGCACCTAGACAGATTTTCTGCCAGAAGGAGTTAACGAAACGTTGAGGAAAGGAATTAATTGAGGAGATTAAGAAAAAGGAGTACAAAAAGTGCCAAATCAAACGACGAGAGCCGGAGAACTGACTCGGCGGTAAGACAAAGGCAACTTTGCTTATACAGCCAAGACAGCGCTTAAGCGATCGCCTTTAGATTTGGAATAAGGATAAAAAGGGATTCATTAATGATGATAAATTAAAAACTTACCAGAAATAAATCCAATCCTGCCAAAACCAGTTTGTTGAGAGCGTAGAAAGCGTAGAGAGCGGACCGTTCATTTGTTGCTTAAAGATTTCTTGTAGATTTTCCTTATCGATCTGGATCTCCTTCGGGACGTATCTGCCAGGGGATTTCAAAAAGTATTAATAAAAATAATAGAAATAATAAATTGAGGAACTGGGAAGGGAGTAAGAATCTCAAGGACCGGGAGTAAAGATTTAAAAATCTCAGAAAGAGGAAATTGAGAGTCGGAAAGATTCTC
This sequence comes from Rhimphoctona megacephalus, assembly GCA_963989365.1. NCBI lineage: Eukaryota > Metazoa > Arthropoda > Insecta > Hymenoptera > Ichneumonidae > Rhimphoctona > Rhimphoctona megacephalus. Next base: position 10,332,656 of record OZ022418.1, on the reverse strand, counting down.
CAGACTCAACAATTAAGAATTGGGAGGATAGACGGAATCACTGCAAACTACGTCAGTTTGAGTAAATTAAGGAAAAGGAATAAAATAATAAGGAATAAGGAACAAAAATCGTGTCACAGCGGTGACGGCTCACACACACAACAACATAACAACGGAAAACGGCGAGAAAAACGAAAATTGTATTCGAAAAACACAGTAACTGCACACTTTTGTCCAAAACAACAATAGAAACAAACGCGAGTCCAAGATAACACTCATATTTATTGAATTTGTTAATAATTTTAAAATTAAGTCGAGCGGAAGTCACAACGGTGACCACACATACACAACAACACTACCGTATCACGAAATAAAACGCAGATAAATCACAAAATAGTACCACAATTAAAACAACACTTCACAAATTTGTTTAATGCACATACACGAACAAACGCGGCGTCATTAGAACATTGAAATTTTAATAATTGTATAATTATCGCGAAAACAAAATCTGACTCGAACGCGAGAGACACACGTACACGGGGACAGCCATATTGTCAAGCACGAATCGAAAATATCATCGATCGGACTATTGATCCGCAGCGCCACCGTATAAGCGGAGAATTATGTAAAGTCACCAGCGTAACTAGAAAGCATAGACTCTGAAGTTGTCATAGTCAGAGAACTAGGGAAAATTACCGAGAATATTCTCACAATCACCGCGTATAAATTATTGTACATTAGAATTTAAGAATATTATTATTGTAAATGGGAAATTGGGGGTTGAATGAATAAACATATATTTGTAAATGATTTATTCCTAACATACGGTTTTAATTAATTTATTCCTTATTCGAGTCCTGAACCTACATAAAAATTATATTGAAAAATTCCACAAACGTTTCAACACGTCAAAAGCGGTATTTTAAACTGTGTGAATTTTTTTCCTTTTTTCATAATAAAAATCTCATCAAAAAAATTATAGTGATTTCTTATAACTACTTTTACCACGATCACTAATATATTGTCATGCTTTTTATCTCAAGTGCTGTTCAAGCAATACGCGTATTCCATTTAAATCATCACTCATTTTTTCTAGGACAGCTAATTTCCTTCTCGCCAACTCTAGCTTTTCACAATAATATTTCTTTCTCACACTGCTGTCATTTTCCGATATTCTCGCCAGTTTTTCCGACTGCTGCACTGAAATTTCATACCTTCGTGCAGCAGTATTTTTTTTAAGGCCTTTTTCAAATTGGGAAAGGTTTTTGCGTTGTTAGAAAGCATCTTCGGTGTCGATGGCATCGCAATTTCTTTTTTTTTACAGTCATCCATATCCAATTCGGGATCTATGAGATACTCCACATTGCATATGTCCGGATTGTCATCGTACTGCTACAAAACGAACAGACATTAATTATTGTTACCACTTTGCTTTTTTAGTGAATTATTATCACTGCATTGAGAACACTTACAAATTCCACTTTAGATTCATGCACAGCTTTATGTCCTTCTACTATTGTTGGATTTATAAGGGCAAGGACGTTTTCATCTATTTCTTTTAAAACTTGAGTTGAAACGGGCCCTCCTTCGGTTTCTTTATGGTGCCGATTCACTACAGCGTTCTTATTTTTGGCTGATGACCGCATATCTTGCCAGGTCTGTAAAAAATATATTAAGAGTTCTATTCTACCACTTGTACCTTTATGTAAATAAATGCATACCTTTCGCCACTGTTTCCATTCTTTTACTGCACCCGGTATCTGGTGGAGCAAATCAGTGACTTCTTCCCACAATCTTTGTGCGTGTTTGAACGTGAAAGATGTAGAAAACTTTCCACTCCTCAGCTCTGGATGTTTTTGCATGAATTCTGCAATTGAAAAGTAGTATCACGCCCGATGATTTATTGGCATTTCACAGGATTACCTTCAATTTTAAAGTCAAATTACGCACCAATCAAGAATTTTTTTTGTTCATCGTTCACATAATTGCATCGTTTTTTCTCGGGGCTTGAATATTCCATTATAACTTATTTTACATTAAACTTAAGGGGTACAATTGAATATGTATTTGACAAAAAACAATCTTCTAAGGATAAGATAAAAATGTATTTTTCTACTTCAAGGACTAAAATCCTCAAGATTCAAAATATAATGCGAACACAACTATACTCGGTGGTTCACGCTCAAATGACTATATTTTACAAAAATGAAAGAAATTTTTTGGAAACTTCTTGTTTGAATGAATGTACGTTCGGCTGTATACATACCCCGGTTTATGATGGTCTGGCAGTATGGATTCGCTTCTTTCTCATGCACCGCTCTAGGTGACACATGTTTCTGAATTACTGTATTTTTATAACCCTTTCGTCTTTTTTTATAGAATAAAAAGAAAGGAGAAAACGTGAGGACCCTCAACTCCCTGTTTACTTGAGGCGCTAAACATTAGCCAGTCAGAAAATAGCTAGCGTTTACCGTTTGTTAAGAGTTAAAGGGCGAGAGTTTTGAAACGAAGAACTCCAAAAACTGCTTTGAGCATGACAGCTCTCACCAGTTTTGAAATAAATCAACTTATTTCTAAATGCTATTAATGTACGCTATGAGAATAATAATTGATTGATTGTATGTTTTTTTAAAATGATTTATTTATTAAAAATTGAATCCTTTTGAAAGTGAAAATTTATAACTTTATATTCTTATATTTAATATTTATTTTATTAAAAAACTTTCAAAATTATTCTAAAACCACATTTTCGAAAATAAAGTTTCGCTATTCCGATTTTTGAATCCCAATTTCAAAAGTTTTTAAAACTTGAAAATGCGCGCTACAAATTTCAATCAGGATTTTCTTTAAACTGTTTCGCCATTGGCCAATACGTTGCTTCGACACCTGGCAACGCTGGTGTAAAGTCGCATACGGAAATCGTGGTGCATGAGATCTCGAACGACGTTCGAGAATACGGTTGTGAAGTCGTATGCGATAAAACAGCATGCGATACTTGTCGCATGCGACAATTCTCGCATGACTTCCAGAATTGGGTCCCAGGCAAAACATACCGCGACCGAACATACTCCCCCCGTTGACAGGACATAACCGATCAACATAGATATAGAATAGCTCAATAGGTAATGCGTTGTGAACAAATAATTGTAGCGAAATCGAGTTTTAATGAATTTTCGGTCTTGGTGTTGTCTGAGTGCTCCTCAAGAAATTGGATTGGCAGTGGAGCAATCTTTTTCACACTACGGTCAAAGGTGCTGCGTGCTGTTTTTACGGTCACCACCCTGGTTACTCCGTCCAACCCTGCATGGAGTTTGATGATCTGACCCATGACCCATTATAAAGGGGGAAGGTTATCTTCCTTGATCAAGACTGTCGACCCCTCACGAATGCCCGGTTGCTCCTTGGTCCACTTATGATGAACAGTGAGTTCGTTGAGGTATTCTCGATCCATCGAGACCAAAAATGTTGTCGAATCTGTTGAATATGCTGCCAGCTAGAGAGACGATTAGTTGGAATGTCTTTGAACTCTCGTTCTGGTAAGCTCGTTAATGAATCACCAATTCAGAAATGACCAAGAGTTAGTATGAGGATGTCATTAGGATCTGAAGATATAGGAGATAATGGTCGCGAGTTCAAAATGGATTCTATCTCAACGACGAAAGTGTTGAATTCTTCGAACGTGAAAAGATTGACCCCTACTACGCGTCGGAGATGGTGTTTAAAGGATTTTACAGCGGCCTCCCAAAGACCACCGAAATTTGAAGTTCTGGCTGGAATGAAGTGCCAGTTTATCCCTTGCGTTGTTGAAAATCGATTAATTTTCTGCTGATTGTTGGCATCCAGGATGAATGAATATAATTCCTTCAGCTCGTTGTTAACATCAACAAAATTGGTGCCATTGTTAGAATAAATGGGTGGGGGTAAAATTTTCGAATGACGAAATTTCGAACAGCTAAAATAGCGAATTTTAACATACAGTTATCGATATATATATATATATAATTGTATGTTAAAATTCGCTATTTTAGCTGTTCGAAATTTCGTCATTCGAAAATTTTACCCCCACCCGAATAAATATCTGAGCAAATTCCACGTCTAGCGATAAATCTCCTGAGAGCCGCTACAAACGCATCGGTAGTTAATTCGCTGACCACTTCTAAATGGACAGCCTTTACAACGAGACAGACGAAAATGGCCACGTAAACCTTTATTTTGTTTCTGTTTCGATATTTCTTTTCTTTTATATAGAATGGCCCACAAAAATCTATCCCGACTCTGCTAAATGGTCTCGCTTGTGTGACCCGTGCCGCAGGTAAATCGCCCATCAGGTACTCGATCGACACCGGTTGTAACTTGCTACAGGTCAAGCATTGACGAATAATTTTTCTTACTTGACTGCGTCCGTCTACAATCCAATATCGTCGTCGTAAGGCATACAGTGTAGCTTGAATCCCGGCATGCATGTGTGCCCGATGCTCGGATTCGATTAAAAGACGAGTGACGTGGTGTGATTTAGGCATGATTATCGGATGTCGTTGTGAGAATGGCATAAAGAAATGTTTTAATCTTCCGCCAACTCGTAAAATATCATCTTTGTCGATGGATGGATTTAAAGATAGGATTCGACTATTGTTGTCGAGAGCTCGTTTGTTAGAGATGCTGTGGATTTCCTCAGGAAAAGATGATTGTTGCACAATCCGGATAATAGTTGATAAGGCTTTAAATAATTCGGAAACCGTTATCAATCCTTTAGTTCGATGATTGATCTTGAATCTCAAGCAGTAGGCGATCGTTGTTTGAAGTTTAAATAATGATGAGTATCTGGTTAAAAGGCTACTGTCCATTGGTGTTGTGTGAAAGCATTGCATATGTTTCATCTCAGGGATGACTTCAGGTAAGGGTAAAACAATGGATTTTGGCCAGTTCACTTCAGGATTACGAAACCAAGAAGGACCTTGTGACCAAAGAATAGATGATTCCATGAAATCGTTGGGCATTTGACCTCGTGATACGAAATCTGCAGGATTTCCCTTTGTGCGAACATGCCTCCAGTTGCATATGTTTGTTTTCGATTGTATTTCGGATACACGATTAGCGACGAATGTTTTCAAAGATTGTGGAGATGTTTGTAGCCAATGTAGTACAATTGTTGAATCTGTCCAGCATATTATTCGATCCACGTCAAGTTGCAGAGCATTCTTTACACTTGATATCAATGCAGTTAGAAGCAAAGTTCCGCACAATTCAAGTCGAGGAATCGTTACGGTTTTCACAGGTGCAACTCTTGATTTTGAGCATAATAATGCTGTATGAATTTTCCCTGCATGATTAACGGATCGAACGTATACACATGCGCCGTAAGCTTTTGCGCTTGCATCACAAAAGCCGTATAGTTCGATATTGTTTGAGTTGCTAATTATGACTTTACGGTTCAAGCTGAAATCGTTCAATAACTGTAATTGCTGATGATAATTAATCCAATTGATATGTAGTTCTTCGGGTAGAGACTCGTCCCAATCCAATTTCAGTATCCAAAATCTTTGTATTAAAATTTTGGCTAGAGTGATGACAGGAGCTAGGAGCCCTAATGGATCAAAAATTTTAGCAGTTCCTGATAATACAGTACGGTTTGTAACTATAGCTTGTGGCGTGAGTGGTTTTACTTTGTAGGATATCGTGTCTGTAGATGAATTCCATTGTAAGCCCAAGGTTTTTACGGTAGGTGAATCGTCGACGAGTAAATGTTTGTTAATACTTTCTGGAGGTAATCCTTCTAAAGATCCTTGGAGAGTTTGTTGCCCATTGTCGAATTTTTAATTGACCTCGTTCGAGTATCTTAGTCAATTGATCACGTATTTTTATGGTGTCCTCTATAGTTTCTGCTCCAGTGAGCGCATTATCGACGTACATATCTTCTTGTAGGATTCTTGCAGCTTGAGGGAAGTCCTTGGTTTCATCTTGCGCTAATTGATGTAGGCATCGAATTGCTAAGTATGGTGCTGTAGTTAACCCGGATGTGATTGTGTTCAATTGATGAGTTTGAATCTTGTTATTTATTATTGTCTCTCCAAAGTATCCGTTGGTACCTACGATCTTCTGGTCTAACGAGAAATTGCCTGTACATTTTCTCGATATCCCCGGTAATCACGTATGAATATTTACGAAATCTCAATAATAGTGTTAGTAATTCCAATTGAATGGAGGGTCCAACAAAAAGGGTCTCGTTGAGTGAGATACCTGAGGTGCTTTTCATTGAGCCATCGAAGACGACCCGTATTGCTGTGGTAAGGCTACTTTCTTTTATGACCGCGTGGTGCGGCAGGTAAAAACCCGATTGTTATTCTTCCCTTTCGGAAACTATTGACATATGTTCAAGATCGATGTATTCTTTTAAGATTGCCTGGTATTGAGCCTTTAATTCGAGGGCTCGAGATAATTTCTTCTCCATACTAATGAGACGTTTTAGTGCGATGGATTTGGATTCTCCTAATTCAGTTATCTTGTTATTAAAGGGTAAAGCGACACAATAGCCATCGGAATTTCGAGATACATTTTGCTTGAAATGTTCTTCACAAAGGATTTCTTCTTCTGTTTGGTGGTTTTCCATTCGGACTTCTTCGATTTTCCAAAATTTATTTAGATCGAAATAGAGTTCATTAGTTGCATAACAATTGCTTGCACGTGATGATTGTTTTGAAGGAGCATTTCCTCCGATGACCCAGCCGAGTTGAGTGTTTTGCAAGTATAAATCTGGGCCCTCCGGAGGGAATAAGTCTAGTTGTCCTACACTGAACAAAGATAGCGCGGTTCCTGCGCTTATCAGCATGTCAACCGGGGCTGGCCGATAAAATTCTGGATCAGCGAGTTTCAAGTTCTTTGGAATTTTTATCGCTCCCCTGTTGATAGATTGGTTTAGTACCAGTTGTGAAATTGTTGGGATCGTTAAAAAGGTAAGAGTTCGTTTGTAACCGTTTGTACGTGAAAGGATAGTTGCTGTAACGGTGTTTCTTGAAACTGTCGTAAGGGCGTTCAGCGCTCCGACAGGGATTGAGCATCTCTTCGTTTGTAAACCAAGAGTTTTGACCATTTGTTCAGTGATGAAATTGGAAGATGCAGCCGAATCAATCAAACTCCGACAACGTATGGGTTTCTGCTGTTTATTCATAATGTTGACGACTGCAGTTACCATTAGGTCGCTTGTAGAGGAATTTACTACCAATGCAATGGCCTTTGGGATGGACTCTGTCTTCTTTTCTGGCTCTAGTCATGCTTGCTGTATAGAGTTCATTGTTTCGGATTTGTCAGTTTCCTTTGTTTGCTCATCCGCAAGCTTATTTTCTCGTGGACGATGCAAAAGCGTATGATGCCGTCCACGACATCTTCTACATGATATTTCGGGTCTGCAATCATTACACCCGTGACCTCGTCTGAGGCAATTGAAGCATAGTGATGTATTCGCAACAGCTTTGAGGCGATCTTCGATTGGCAATGATTTAAACTTCTCACAATAGTATATGAGATGAGGATCCGTACAGTAAACACAAGATGAATGTGACGTATTTGATTCGTTCGATGAGCTTGAGGTAGCAAAGGTTTGTGTATGAGTCTCCGGTTTTCGCGTGTGATTAAAATTTCGACGTTGTGTATTCGGTTTCCTTATAAGATGCTTATTTGTGTTTGAAAAGTGCACGCAGCTTGCTCTTTTCTCAAGGAAGGATAATAAATTCGTGTAACTTGACATCTTATTGTCATTTAGAGTCAATACCCACTACCACGCGGTATTTTTAGAGATCTTCATTAAAATAAGATCAATGAGAGTAATGCCCCAGCTAGCGATTGGTGCTCTTAAAGTTTCTAATGCCCGCACATGTTGTTGGATCGTGTCAATTAATTTGCTGATTTCAGCGGGAGAATCTCTCTGGAGGCTTGGATATTCGCGGAGTTGTACCCAGTGATGATGTAGTATTCTCCGAGTACATTCGTATTTTTTCTTTAAAATGGCTAGCGCAATTTCAGAATTAGCGTCAGTAGTCTCTAATGATTGAATGGAGTGTGCAGCGGTTTCAGATAAGGACAATCGTAGATATTGTAATTTTCGGACAGGTGCTAAGTCCTCATTTTTGTCAATAAGTGACGAAAAAAGATCGAAAAATGATGCCCAATTTTCCGGTTTGCCATCGAATTTCGGTAGGGTGATTGCCGGCAACGTTACTGACGGCGCTTGTCTTGGCATTGGAGTTGATAAACTTCGCGTTTCGTTGTTCACATCTATTTCAGCTTCCTTTAAATATCTTCGTACGCGAGCAACAATTAAATCATAATTCGTTTGAAGTTCTTCACGTTCAGAGACCTCGGATGAATCTAATTCTTCAATCTCGTCTTGAAGATCCGAAAATTTAGAAAATGTTCTTTGTAGCGACTCGTAAGCTGCTTGTAAATAATAAGGGTCCCGTTGGGTTTGTTTATCTCTCCACGCGTCCAATGTTTTTGTCAAGTTGGTAATAGCAGCTTTTATATTTCCTCTTTTACGGCGTAAAGCCGATAATCTTTTTTCGTCTGCCATTTTGATAGTTTATGAGGTAAATTTGGATAGGATATAATATTGGCAATTCACTTATTTAACGAGCTTACCTTTTGGTTGTACTGGAACAGTTGATAGTTGATGATGGAGTCACAGGAAGCGTCTGCTTTGAATGTCCAGCCCTCAAATCGTCTTAGGATCGTTAAATAGGTCAGCTCGTGGAATTGAAGATATGATTCGTTGTTCAAGATTTAGATGAATTGGATAAGAGTTGAAGAACGTCAAACAAACATGCGTGTCAAACAATTTATACATTTTATCAGTGACACTTTCACCGTGTCACCGATAAAATGTATAAATTGTCTGAAGATTGTTCGATACACGTCTTAAAATAGCAAAAATCCCCTCCCGGGGAAAAAACCTGGACAAGTACATTGGTGGTCCCTCGTTTCCCTACGATATCACAAAAAATCCAAAACCCCTATTAAATTTTTTTTTTTTAATGTTTACTAATTCTATTCATATCCCGGAGGGAAACCAACCATATAGATCACAAAATATCCGGCCAAAAAAGCGGACTTCACAATAAATGTTACTTTGAATTTACTTCCACAGAACAAAACAAGAATCAAAACATTAAAAAATCAGCGTTATCAAGATGAGAAAAATACCACTTCTAATTGGTGTGTAAGAAGTATCAATAGTCTAGAAAAAAATGAAAAAAGGTCGACATCTAAGTTACGTGCAGCAGTAAAATTTATGATATCAGTACTAGGACAAGTATTCCTTTGGTGACTGAGAATATATCAATATGGACGTACAGGCAACGTAGGGCATGCAGTTGGTGCATTGCTTCTGGGATCTCCTAAGTCGAGTAGCTACTTTTGTTTTGGCTATGGCGCGACCAATGATGCCAAATAGTATTTACTTTTATGACCTAATGAAACAACATTGCCCGCGCCGTGGCTAAAATAACGAAAAACAAGCGGGAACAGGAAGTTTCGCATAAGATCCCATGCTTTTGTAATGTTAAAAAAAAACTTTAATTTATGTCTGTACATGATAGCACAGTTTTGTTTCATTGGTAATAATTTGATGAACGTTCACCATCGTACGTTGAGCGTATACGCACAGAGTACTTGTCCGGCCCATAACTTTTTATTAAAATTGCTCATTCCAGTAAAAATCAGGGGTCTCTCTCAAAAATCAAGGGTTATAAATACGCACTTTTTCATTGTTGGTATTGTCTTATTTAATTTTTATTTTTTTATGATTAATCCCGCATAACGGTTTAAATTCTCATTTTCAAAACATAAAGGGCTATTTTGATAGCTGGCCCCCAAGAACGTCAAAATGAAACGAACGGAGGGGGATTATTTTGTGTGAAATTTGCGTGATCTTAAAACTTTGGATACAAATTTGACGGTGCGTTCATAGCCTGCATTGATCTTTTGACCATTCACCAGTGGTTACTTAGATCTTCTACTAATAAATAGTAGCTTTCCAAAATATAATAACCTTCATTGCTGGCAATAATAGTTTTCGAAAGTATGATACGCTACGTTGCTGGCAATGGTTTACTGAGTCGCATTTTCAGAAATTTCATAACTGACTGCACTTTATGTTAATGTAATTTTATGATGACTACGAACATCATTTTATTCCGATTGAATCGACGTCGAATATTGCGTATGATACAAGGCCATTCTGAAATTCGCAGAAGAATTGATTTTCTTATAAATTTCTGACGGCGAAATGCAACGCATGTAGCGAAAAGCACCTCCAATTTGATTTTCACTTAAATGAGCAATTTTAATAAAAAGTTATGGGCCGGACAAGTACTCTGTGCGTATACGCTCAACGTACGGTGGTGAACGTTCATCAAATTATTACCAATCAAACAAAACTGTGCTATCATGTACAGACATAAATTAAAGTTTTTTTTTTAACATTGCAAAAGCATGGGATCTTATGCGAAACTTCCTGTTCCCGCTTGTTTTTCGTTATTTTAGCCACGGCGCGGGCAATGTTGTTTCATTAGGTCATAAAAGTAAATACTATTTGGCAACATTGGTCGCGCCATAGCCAAAACAAAAGTAGCTACTTGACTTAGGAGATCCCAGAAGCAATGCACCAACTGCATGCCCTACGTTGCCTGTACGTCCATATTGATATATTCTCAGTCACCAAAGAAATACTTGTCCTAGTAATGATATAAATTTTACTGCTGCACGTAACTTAGATGTCGACCTTTTTTCATTTTTTTCTAGACTATTGATACTTCTTACACACCAATTATAAGTGGTATTTTTCTCATCTTGATAACGCTGATTTTTTAATGTTTTGATTCTTGTTTTGTTCTGTGGAAATAAATTCAAAGTAACATTTATTGTGAAGTCCGCTTCTTTGGCCGGATATTTTGTGATCTATATGGTTGGTTTCCCTCCGGGATATGAATAAAATTAGTAAAGATTTAAAAAAAAAATTTAAGTGGGGTTTTGGATTTTTTGTGATATCATAGGGAAACGAGGGACCACCAATGTACTTGTCCAGGTTTTTTCCCCGGGAGGGGATTTTTGCTATTTCATTGCATATATCCATAGTGTTCCAAAGACAATATTTTTGATCCCATTGACAAATGAGCAACCGAAGAATTTTTATAACAAAATGTTCAATTCATAATGCTACAATTGGAGCCAAGAAGTGGAAATACTTGGTATATTTATCGCTGCATAGAATTTTTAAAGTCTATAGGTATTCGTTGCAATCCGAAGATACAAATTTTGATAATACCAGGATATGGAGTATATACCGCCAGTCTTTTAATATAAAGATATATTATACAAGCCATTTTCACATAAAGATATATCATTACTTACTACGGTTATCATCCAGAGGCATCCATATATATCCAGATGCAGGTTGACAGTGTATTTGTCTATTAATTCATCAAACGCCAGATGATTCTACACCATATTTTGGATAGAAAAACGACGTCGAAAATCTTTTGAAATGGACCAACAATTGTCATGCAAGGAACATTTTATGATATACAAAACTTTATTATGGCAAGCGAGGAACATTTTATAATAAAGAGGAAAGGGACCAATAAAATAAATTGTCAACGATGTAGAGTTAAAAAAAATATTCATTAGACACTGCTCAAAACTCGGCATGATAATAACAAATTTTGTCATATACATTTTTTTGACACTCATTATTAGTTTTATAGATTATTTTCCAAATTTACATCGATTCACGCCAATCATGATTAACAGTTCAACGTACACCATTTCATAGTTATCAAAGAAACGAAAAGAATGATTTCTTAAGAAATCTCATACGACGAACATTTAATCGCGAAAGAGAAAAGAGATCGCTTTCGTTTCCATCGTAGAGTTAAGTGTGGGAAATGAAAACTGCAGATCTAACGAGAAAGATCTAATGGAATGGCCAATCACAAGCTCGGAAGGCGTCAAGAGGCCTTTCATTGCGTCGTATACAGACATGCCAATACTTCGATGTTAGCATAATCTTGAACCTGTGCAAAGTTTTTTCTCAGCAAATACGGTATCAATCGTGCTGATTTAATGCTCAATCGAAGTATTTTTTCGTAATAAATCTCCAGTTCAATTTTCAAATCATCATATGCCCCCTGAACTTCGTAATTAAAGAAAATGAATTTCAGTTTTTACCCCCACCACGGCGAATCGTTTTATTCAGAGATAATATACTCGGGCTAGCCTCGGGCCAGCAGACGACAGAGCTGTCAATGTACTTGTCGCGAGACTCTACCGAGTCTCTTGATAAAAGAACCACGAACAAGTATCAAAACTTTAATTTTTTTTGATTTTGTAAAAAAATTTGAAAAAATATTACATTGGAATATCCATTCCAACAGATCAACGGATCGGAAAATATTCCATAAAAAATGACACCGAGAAATTACTCCAAGATATCATCAGAATGCACCGAAAGTTTTTCAATAAAAGTAATCATAACGAAACGAGATTTTGAAACAAAAAAAACCGGCCAAGTGCAAGTCGGACTCGCGCACGAAGGGTTCCGTATCATTATCTATAAAAATGGCAGAAAATCACGTTTGTTGTATGGGAGCCCCCTTAAATATTTATTTTATTCTGTTTTTTAGTATTTGTTGTTATAGCGGCAACAGAAATACATTATCTGTGAAAATTTCAAGCGTCTAACTACCACGGTTCATGAGATACAGCCTGTTGACAGACGGACAGACAGACAGACGGACGGATAGCGGAGTCTTAGTAATAGGGTCCCGTTTTATCCTTTGGGTACGGAACCCTAAAACGTATGCGCACCAAATTTCGAGAGCAAAAGTGTGATTGGAAAAAAGAATTTCGGTCGAAGTGCCACATGAGTTTTTCTTTTATAACGTTTATTAATCACAAATTATATGTCATGAGCAATAGGGAAAACAAAATTGGTAAAGTACTTACGATTTTTTTTCTCGAATCAAATATCGTTTCGCTCAAAATTATTTCGCGTCACTTGATTCCATTTTGGGTTGCATGTGCAAATAGTATTTTCATGTATTTAACCACTCTAGGGTGGTTTAAAACTATGTAATACATGTATGTATAAAACAAAGCTAGAGTGATATCATACACCATTCTCTCGGTTATATAAAAAACGTAGAGAATAGTTTCCAAATAAACCTTATTATAGCATGCAAGGGACATTTTATGGTAACACAGAAGAGGCACCGTTTTTGACTCCATTGTAGAGTTTACATTCGGAAAATTGGAATATTGAGGCTAGGGATAAAAAAAAATTATTTATTTAGGCACTGTTCTAAAGTTTATTTATTGAATTACACTTTATTTTTGCTCTCTATCACTCTTCTATCTACATATTCAAATCACTTTAACCTAAAGTTCACTTTAACCAAATAAATCTGGCCGCGATCTTTATAACCTAACGACTGTTCGAAGATATTAATTATTCACCGAATATGAGTTTATCATACACCATTCCCTTATATAGTTATAAAAAAAAAGAGAATGGTTTCTAAATAAACCTTGTTATTGCATTCGAGGAATATTTTATGGTAAAAGAGAAGAGGCACCGTTTTCAACTCCATTCTAGAGTTTACGTTCGGAAAAATGGATTGTTGGGTCTAGGCTTAATAAAAAAAAATATTTATTTGGACACCGTTCAAAAGTTTATTTATTGAATCATACTTTATTTTTGCACTATTACTCTTCCATCGGTAATATGATAAAAGTCACTTTAAACACTAGTTGAAACTGACCGCGATCTTTATAACGTTCCAACAAAGATATTAAGTATTCACCGAATACGCGTTTATCATACACCTTTCTCTTAGTTATCAAAAAAAAAAAACAAAGAGAATGGTTTCTAAATAAACCTTATTTTTGCATCCGAGGAACATTTTATGGTAAAAGTAAACAGTCACCGTTTTCGACTCCGTTCTAGAGTTTGCGTTCAGAAAAATGGATTGTTGGGTCTAGGGTTAATAAAAAAATATATTTATATAGATACTGTCCAAAAGTTTATTTATTGAATCACACTTTATTTTTGCACTATTACTCTTCTATCTATAATAAAAGTCTCTTTAAGCAAAAGTTGAAACTGGCCGCGATCTTTATAACCTCACGACAAAGATATTAAATATTCACCGAATACGAGTTTATCATACACCATTCTCTTGGTTAATAGAAAAAACGAAGATAATGGTTTCTAAATAAACCTTGTTATTGCATTCGGAGAACATTTTGATGGTAAAAGAGAAAAGAGATCATTTTCGATTCCGTTGTAGCAGAGTTTACGTTTCGAAAAAAATTGTAGGGGCTAGGTTTAATTAAAAAAATATTTATTTAGACCCTGTTCAATGGTTCATTATTACACTTTATTTTCCCACCATCACTCTTCTATCTATATAAAAGTCACTCTTTACTCGTCTATCTATAAACACCATTCTAACCAAAAGTTGAAATTGGCCGCGATCTTTATAACCTTATGACTGTTATAAAAAAGATATTGGTCAGCTGTCATATGGACGATCGATCGAATATCACCACACTGAACCATGAAATGATTTTTTTTATAAATTTATCGATATAATTGCTCACACGTCCCGCACTTCGTTATGTCAAAACAACGTTCAAACTTTATGTTGGCTCCGTACAGAGGAAAGACGAGTCGTCGTGACCAATCGCAACTCGTTGCTTCCGTTGCCGGAGACCGGCTTTTATGGAAATGGGTTTTGATGGGCATCAAAACGCCTTTAATTGTATCGTCTGAGCGCATATACAGACAAGGCAAATTCTTGAATGTAGTAGAGTCGAGCATAATCCTAAGCCTGTGCAAAGTTTTTTCTCAGCAATTACGCAACCAATCGTGCTGATTTTAGGCTCAATCGAAAGAGCATCGCTCAATTAGTCAAAAGTTCGCTTTTCAAGCCGCCAAATGACTCCTAGGCTCTACAATTAGCGAAAACGTCATAAAATTTTTACCCCCACCACCGCGGATCGTCTTGTTTAGAGATAATATAGACTCGGCGAGCCTCGGGACAGCAGACGACAGAGCTGTCAATGTACTTGTCCCGAGACTTTACCGAGTCTCTTGATAGATAGCACTTTTCAATATCCGGCTCGAAGGACCATTAAATGTTCGCGACCGATGACGCGAACGCCTACAACGCGAATTAACGGGATGTAGGAATTTTTGTATGTTTGAATATTATTATTATTTATTCTCAATAATACAAATCTTATACCTAAGAGATTGTGATTATTAAACATAGATGAGATTAGTTCAGAAGTGACGCGACAAAATAGGTTTGATACAAAATCGCGGAGCGTTACACGGTACGTTCGTTACAAATTTTCGTGAACGACTGAATGGTTGAACAAATGGATGTGCATTTAGAGTTCCAAAAAGGAGAGAGGTCTGGTCAAAAAGGTGGAAAACCCCCAAGAAAAAGACCCCTTTATGTTGAATACTAACTAGATGTTTGAAGAGTTTCAATGTGACGATTAAAGATTATAAAAAATGTGTTTCGTTTCCAGTAATGACCAAACTTAGAGTGATGCTATATTAAATACAAAACAATGAGAACAGTAAAGGACATTCTTTTTTATGACGGTCGAGGTATATAGGGTCTCGCCCGACGGATACTGGGACTAAGGCTTATAACGTCTACCGACCGACCTTAGGCAAAACATACCGCGACCGAACAGTTAATGTGTCATTGGTATGATACAACCAACGGATATTGTAACGTAAAAATATCTATTTTGTATCAAATTAGATATATATTTAGTTTTCATTTACACAGCAAACTCATTTTTATATTTTAACAGGGCAAGACTTTCTTGTCTTTCATAGGGAATGTCATTTGAACATGAAAATACCTAATTCAAATAAAAATCGCTATTATTCTCACTTTAATGATATCCCTACCGATTAAAGTTATTGCACACCAATTCAGCACGAAAAATAGCATCGTTAGTTTAGAATGCGGAATTCACATTACGAATAAAATAAAGAGAGAGAGAGACGTTCAGCCATCATCCGAACGATGCCGATTTTTGGACAGAAAACTTGTCATAAGGAGGTTGCAGAAATACAAACCTTGCGATGTACTTTAGCTACACTGCATAAAATAAAAAATTAAGTTAAACCGTAAGGACCAAAGTAGCGAGCACTATCCGTAGTCCTTCTATATTTGTAGTGATCTGCTTTTCAGTTGATATGGTTTGTATTTTGTTTGCACACATTCTCCATTTTATTTTATTTCGTTCATTGATGGATATGTACGTTTGTATATGACGCATTCCACGCCATTTCAAGCGCCCGTAGCCTCGACCATTTTTTATGTTCCTGAAATTTTTTAGTAAAATAGTACCCTATGGATGGCATATCTACGCGAATTTTTAGATTTTTATCGCACGTCTTTTAAGAGTTACAATTTTTCAAAAACTCCAGATTTTAGAAAGTTCGAAAACGTTCTAGCACCGATGTCTTTTAAACTAATCGACATATCGACAAATGTCAATATATTGATTTTTTTCATTTTGGTCTATACTTTTATGAAAAAAATGGAGAAAAATTATAAATCATCGTTGTCAACGTTTTTGCTGTATCTGAAGTTAAAACTATTTTTTTAAAAGACGAATGCCATTTTTGATTTTTTTCGAAAAAATCTCCAAAATAGTATGACTATTTTTACTATATTTAATATATTTAATAGTATACGATTTTTAACGCTTTTCCAATTATGGGCCCATTTTTGCTTCTATTTTTTGTTGAATAAATTACATTTTGTTTTATAGAAATTGGAAATTTCTTGTATGAATCATATTTTAATCAAATATATAACCAATTGTATGATTTTTAAGCCTAGTTTTACAGTGATCAAATGGTTGTTTCCAATTTTCATCGAAATTTTTTTTGTTCATTTTTTTATTACTAGTAATACTGGTAAGTATTAATTATAGTACACATGTACAATTAGTAATTATAGTACGCATTTTACAATTTTTAGTCAGATCCAATAAGTAAAAGAATTTTTTTTCCATTACTTTCCTAGGAAAAATAATAGAAATTATGAATTATGTGACAATTTCTATTATTTCTTTTTAGAACTATTTCCCCCATTACTTTCCTAGAAGAATTAATAAAAATTATGAATTATGTTAGAATTTATGAATGAAAGAAATAAACATTTTAGAATTTCTATTATTTCTTCTAGGAAAGTGATAGAAAAAAATGTTTAACTTATTGGATCTGACTAAAAGTTGTAAAATGAGAACTATAATTATTAATTGTAAATGTGTACTATAATTAATACTTACCAGTATTACTGATGATAAAAAAATGACAAAAGATTTCGACGAGAATTGGTAAGACCCATTTGATCACAATCAAACTAGGTTTAAAAAATATGCAATTGGTTATATCTTTGATTAAAATGTGATTCATACAAAAAACTTGAAATTTCTATGAAAAAAATGTAATTTGTTCAACAAAAAATAGAAGGAAAAATTGTTGTACGCCACTTCTCGGCATACAATTATTTCCGTCGATTGGTCCTTATTCCTGAAACAAATAAAAATTAACAAACGATAATTGACTAGGTATAAATTTGCAATACTAACCTAACTTACCTCTACCTGGTAAAGAAGTTCCGCCTACCTGAAAAAAAAGAAAAAAGTTATTAATGTTTATTATATTACTAGTTATATTACTTACCAATTACATACCATACCAAAGCAGCTCCCAAAGTAAACCTGTAAACGAAGAACAAAAGCGTTATAAGGGTTTTTATTAACAAAAAAATAATATATATATGAAAGTGTTGCAAAAATTATATAATACTCACCGTAGCGCTGTAAATAAGTAGAAATTTTGAATTTCCTCAAAAACTGTAAGTAATTATTAATTAATTCGATATTCCTAAAGTTGCTTAAACATTTCCCTAACGTTACAAGCGAAAAAATCTATTTTGTTAATTTCCTCAAAAACTGTAAGTAATTATTGATTAATTCGATATTCCTAAAGTTGCTTAAACAGTTCCCTAACGTTACAAGCCAAAAAATCTATTTTGTTAATTTCCTCAAAAACTGTAAGTAATTATTATTTAATTCAATATTCCTAAAAGTTACTCAAACAGTTCCCTAACGTTTAGACACAAAAAAAACATATATTCAAAATATTAAACTAAATTATAATACCGACCCATATGGTAACATACCGACCGAACTCGGTAGATACCCAGGTGGACCGAGCTCGGTAGTCAAGTCGAGACACTCCCCCCCCCCCATTCCACGAAAGCTATCCTCACTGAGCGGCGGACCACGCATGCGCGGCCAGTGGTGGGGACCGCTCGGCGCCTCGCCCGTGCTGGGTATATAAGGAGGTGCGGAGCTCAGTTCTGTGCCACTTGCTCTGGTCTTCTACGCTGCTAAAGCCGACTGACCAGTGCAGCTCTAGTCCTCTACGCTGCTAAAGCCGAACGACTACACGAGCAAGCTTTGGGATCTTTTAAGCTGCTAAAGCCGACCGACCCAGTCAAGCTAGCTCCGACCTTTTACGCTGCTAAAGCCGACCGGTCTACGAGCCATACCACCCACTGTACGACCCACCCGGAATTCTTTCCATTTTTTTTGTTCATTATTATTATTTGCGTTTATTTTCTCGATAATTCTCGAGCTCCTTATTATTATTTAACTTTCTCGATAATTCTCGAGCTTATTAATATTATTTTGCGTCTTCGCTGATGTCGATAATTCTCGCAGACATTTTGTTTGTTCCTTTTTATATTTTGTTTTACTCGACCAAGAGTCCGCATACGTGTACATTATTTATTACTTTATTATTACTGTACCTTCGTTAGAAGAATAAACGTTTTGTTATTGGTCTATATACTCCTCCCAGTTTTTCTGTCATTTTTCTTACTGGCGTAATTTTCACTACTCCCTCTCCTATGCCAAAGAACGATAGACGGCAACGGAGGCGCGAGCGTCTTATGACGCGCTTGATTGCGAGAAACGTCCTCGTAACGATCCACCGACATAACGTTGATCGGAGGCGGGAGGAAAGCCTGCCTAATCGCGTCATCAATTTAAGGGGGCTCACATGGACGCCCACAAAAAACAAAATTCGTTTCGTGGAAACCGACTTCGTGGCTCCATCTCCTTGTATTCCGACGTGTTTTGAAGGCGAGGAATCGTCACCCTCTCTTAAAGAGAACGCTCCGCCTTGCAAGACACCTTCGACGAAGGTTCTCGTGATCTCGTCAGCGTTACCAGCGCCACCTTGCTCCGAAACAACCTACGGGTCTCCCAAGGGAAGCGGGAAACCATCGAAGGCTCGAGTTGTGGTAAAACTAGCCAGATCTAGGCCCGTATCTGTTCTCTTGCAGGGAAACGCAGCTAACGAGGTAATTTGCAAACGGGTGAACACTCGTCCCGGGAAGCCGATTACGGGGGTACGCGGCAAAGCCGCCATTATTAAGATTCCGACTCCAACTCGGGACCCCGAGAGCAGAAAATTCAAGGAACCCCCCGTAATGGTGATAAAACGACTTCCGGCCACTCTGAAACGTCGATGGGGTGATTTTAGCACCGCCCGCTGCATCCCTCCGAAGATGAGCGAGGACTAGGTGTCCTTCGAGTAGTAACCCGAGGGTTTCTTCCGAGTGGCTCATCGCCGAAACGTACTTACCTTCTCCGCGTCTTATCGCTAAGGCTTACGTCTTATATTAACATACAATAATATAGTTTTTTGGGGCTTCTCGCCGCAACGTACTTACCTTCTCCAAATTGTCTTATTGTTAAGACTCACGAATAAATATAAGTGAGTTTAACAAAATGGGATCACGATCAGACCAGCGTTAAAAATCGTATCATACTATTTTAGAGATTTTTTTGCAAAAAAATGAAAAATGGCAATCGTCTTTAAAAAAATAGTTTTTACTTCAGATGCAGAAAAAACGTTGACGACGATGATTGATATATTTTTTTCTTTTTTTCCATAAAAGTATGAACCGGAACAAAAAAAACGATAGATTGACCTTTGTCGATATGTCGATCAATTTAAGAGATATCGGCGTTAGAACATTGCCGATCATTCGAAAATCTGGATTTTTTTAAAAATTGACTCTCGAAAGACGTGAGATAAATATCTAAAAATAGGTATGGATATTCTTTCTATGGGGTACTATATTATAAAAAAAATTTAGGAAAATTAGAAATGGTCGAGGCCATAGTTCGAAATGGCGTGGAATGCCTCATATATTCTATATCTTTCTATTTAGAACAACAAAATTATTTATTTTTTGTAATATCTAACCGATTCTTATAGTATACTTATAGCCATAGGTGTAAAAGAGAATACTAGTTCCATGCTGCCCGATTCTGTCTTAGATAATAGATATTGAAAAAAAATGAGCAGCCGTATTTCGCATCATTGGAGGACGAACAAAATAATGTACACGATCAATTTCAGTTTGATTTCGTTTAATGAGCTCATTCTGGGATGTAAAAAAATTGTTTTTCATTTACAGCAGTTTTCATTATTGTCTGTAATGAAGAGGGTCTATTTTTGAAAAAACAATTTCAGAAGAAAGAATTTCAGAAGAGGCCTATTTTTGAAAAAACAATTTCAGAAAATCTTGTGCATTTTGTCCCACTTTCCACTCACTTTTGGTACTATTTTCCTTCAAAATGTGTCCCATCATCTTAATTGATCTCCTTATAGCTGGAATATGAGATGGAGCTGCATATTTCTGCGTTTGAGGATCAAATCTGGCCAAAATATTTACAGCTTCGATTGCCAAGTTCGAATGTTTAGGATGAAATATCGAGGCCATATTTTTTATGTTTGGTCTTATATTTTCGATTATTATCAAAAATCTTCCAACACGTCTAAGATACGCTCGAAACGCGGTGTACTGATGAGGCTCATTGTAACTCTCGCATAATTTGTTCCCGAACAGTATAATTAGCTCATCATATCTTATGCCAGCGGTGATGGCATCTTCTCGTAATGCAGGAAATACTTCTTGTCGCAAAAAAAGTGAAGCGGATTCGTGTATGCGTCCAACCGTACGCCGAGCTTATACCATAACACTCTTAGGTTCTTCGGTTCTGATTGGTTCATCCGATTGTTGATCCAGCTCAGTAGGGTTGTTGCAATTTACATTGTGATGGTAGATATTACTTTTGTGATAAAGTCGAAGACAGCACGAACATACTTCGAAGTTGGTGGCTAAAATTTTGCTTATGTTTCTGGGTCGTCGGACGGGAATGACTTTTTTTCCCAGATTCCACTCTTCATTCACGTTGAAGATGAAATTCCCTTTTTTGCGGACTATCGAAATCAAAGCTCGGCGTTTCGGACTTCTTAGAGGCAGGCTAATACATTTTTTCACCTCAGTTTCGTTGCCATGTACGCCCATCAGATGCCGAACAATCTTACTCTGCTCTTTGTGGCAGAAAAAACAAAAGTTTTTTTTCTGACCACCTTTCGGACCCTTCGAGAGTTCTGATTTCTGTTTTCGATTGTTGCACGCAGAATTTCCCGGGACATTGAACGGCGCTTTTAGCGTGTAATCGTGTGTCCTGCGCCGAATCTTCGCAGCCTGCCGGTTAGCATTACAATCGTATATTTCCTCGTCATCCGATACATCCTGATAACTAGACATGTTGTCGTCATCAAATCGAGTATCCTCGTAATCAGCTTCACCCAATGATACATCATCAGAAATGTTTAATTCACCGTCGAATCCTTGGTTCTCCTTCCTCCCTAACGATTTTTTGTCGTCGTCAACCCTTCATTCGACGATCGATTGATTGTGGAGATTTGTTTGGACCTTGTATTCTGTACAAAAAAGTCATTTCATTAACCGAATAAAATAAAAATTAGAATTCATCTCATGGCTGATATCCAAGTCTTTGCACAAAATAGTTCTGGTTTAGATATATAGATATATCTAATATATATATATATATATATATATATATATATATATATATATATATATATAATATCAAGATAGAATCGGAATTTTCCGGATTATTCAAGGACTCGTGAAAATAATCTATTTTGAAAAAATGTTTCAAAAATATTAGGGCATTAAAAAGTAACCAACCAAATATCTGTCTTCGTGCATTTATTTTATTTTCCTTTTGAAACCTTCAAACTATTTTTTTTACTCGCTTATTCGTTTCTTTGCATATATTTGTTGTTGGAGATTATGTTTAGGTGATATTTTGTTGATATATAATCGTTGTCACAGATCATGCGTAATACATTGGCGAATTATTTAAAAAATGTTTACTTTTTTTCGAAAATGGCGTTCGTCTGCTTGTTAAGTGTTTATGTTCGATTGTCGTTTTGACTATTTAAATACCCTTATTATTGAATTTCGAAAAGTAAGTTTCGTGGAATTAAAAAGAAATCGTGAAAAATGTCACTTTGCATGTATTTCAATGAACAAACCAAGCGGGACCAGCTTAACGCTGCGCATTCAAACAAAAATAGATTAAACCCCAAACAAATCTAAGCAAATAAACAAAAAAGCTTAAAGTAAAATTTCATACTATTTAACAATCTGACCAAGTAATAAAAACAGACAAGTACAAGTTTTAACATAAAATGCAAACTTGTTTTAAATTTTAATTTGCTTGGATATCAATCTTTTTCTATTACTTGGTCAAATTGTTTAATAGTAGGAAATTTTATTTTAAGCACTTTTTGTTTATTCACTTGGATTGAAACCCAAACACATCTAAGCGAATAAACAAAAAAGCTTAAAATAAAATTTCCTACTATTTAACAATCTGACGAAGGAATAAAAACAAACAAGTACATGGTTCAAAACAAAATGCAAATTTGTTTTAAATTTTAATTGGTTTGGGTTTCAATCTTTTTTTATTACTTGGTCAGATTGTTAAATAGTAGGAAATCTCATTCAATCTTTTTTGTTTATTCGCTTAGATTTGTTTGGGTTTCAGTTTTTTTATACTTAACGGGCGCATTCAAGTAATTATTTGCTTGAATGCCTAATATAACTTTACAAGCCATAGTGCTTACCATCGATAACTGCGTTTTTCTCCTCTGTACGTTTTCTTCGAAGGATGTGCAGAAAGGTTTCTGGAGTCATTTCGACTGCAAAACAGACAAAGTTATTAGACAAATCACATCGAACACACACTTCGCAATGCAATTTGGTCTATAAATTGTTCAAGTGATAACTGGTATTATGGACATGTACATTGACAAATAGCTTCCAGTCATGAATTTTTCTTACCTGCATCCAGCAAATCTCCCATATATTCGAGCAACGAATCATTAGCCTCAATCGTTTCGCTGTCATCAGCGTTTCTTTTTTTAGCTGAAACCTCAAGATGAGGT
Organism: Rhimphoctona megacephalus; assembly: GCA_963989365.1. NCBI lineage: Eukaryota > Metazoa > Arthropoda > Insecta > Hymenoptera > Ichneumonidae > Rhimphoctona > Rhimphoctona megacephalus. The sequence continues at coordinate 10,309,234 of OZ022418.1, read as the reverse complement.
TCTAAAAATATCAAACGTTTATAAAATATATATATCGGTTAGACATTTATAAAATAAAGGGAAACGTTTGACTATTGTTGATGAAAAAATTAAGAAAAATAAATTTTTGTATTTTAATAAAAGAAATATTTAAAACGAACAAAAACATGAAACTTTTAATGAATGAAAAGAAAGCTATTTTATAAAGCTATTTTACATTGTCTCTCATGCTCTCATACTTGCGTAGACTATGAGTGTGATACAAAGCAGACATGATATAACTTCTTACGGTAACCCGTCGACTACTTTTTCTTGTACTTATAAGCTCATTACTTCTTGCTTTCAGAAAAAGATGTAGTTATTTATAAAATATACAAAATATATAAAAACATGTTTATGCGTCGTTCTATCGACAAGCAACGAGCTACAAACTACAATTTCACTCACGAAATCCACTTCAAGGTGAAAGTTTGAGTTAAAAAGTTATTTTTTATTAGTTGTTTGATATATTATTTAAATTTCTTACCTCTTAGGAGTTCAACTCTGCATTCCTTCATTGCGATGGACTGCAACAATTTCCGCGCAGTGGTAGAACTTCGTGTCTATTTCAAAACAATGTATATACAATAAAGGTGCAAGGTTATAATACTCTTCGTTTATCTGATACATATTGAAACGAAATACATTCACTTATTACTTTTTAATAAATATAAATACGTTTTCGCCACTTTTCTCGTCGTTTTTACTGCACTTATGGCACGCGCGTTTGTTTACATCGGCGGCCATCTTAACTTGTGGCATGAACAGAGCTGCACTTGCGTGATGCGCACGTCGCCCACTAGCGTCGCCTCCTATCGGGAAAAATCCCAACTAATTTTCCGAATACGCGTTTCTTTATTTTATTATGATAATTAATTGGCTTTTATAAGAAAATGAATAATTAAGAATTAGATAAAACAAAAGTGCGAATAAACATGCAATGAGGGATACTAAATTCCCTATTATATAATTTCTTTTGTACGAAACAAGCGAGTTGATTACGTCTGCGCATGCGCATGGCGATAGCACTAGGGAATTAACGAATCAGAAGAGCGTATTTAATTATTTTTCAATTATTAATAACTTTGGGAAAATTCTATTATTATTAATACAAATGGAAATAATCAATGATTAAAATTCAAGGGGAACGAAGAGAATATAAAATGTTACAAAATAAGGTAAAATTAAGAACATAAGAATTCTCGCGCATGCGCAGTACAAACAAGCCAGGCGTCGGGCCAATGAAAAAGCCGGAGCGAAAGAGAAGCTCCAATGAGAAAATTTACAGCAAGAACTTTTCTTCAAGATTATTTTAAGGACCAATCCGCGCCCGTTAAAAGAGAACAAAGGATTCTCTCGGGTATAAAAGACCGTGCTCAGAGGCATCGAGAGCTCACTTCCAGCTCATTCTCTGAAGAGACACGAAGCTCTTAGCAGCAGACGATCTCTCTGATTCTAGCAGCAAGAAACCTAACCTTCCTACAAAATTGCACACTAAGAGGGCAGAGACCATTCGGGTTCGTTTGGTCTAAAGATTTGAGGTGTGAAATTTCCTATCCATTCATACTGGGAGGGCTGGACCCATTCGGCTTCGTTTAGGTCAAAGATTTCCAGTGTGAACACCTTTCCTTTGTTTTGTACTGAGAGGGCAGGAATCATTCGGGTTCGTTTGATTTCAAGATGTTCAGTATTGAACTCTCCTTACCTCCACACTAATAGGGCAGGAATCGTTCGGCTTCGTTCGATTTCAAGATTTGAGGTGTGGGAACCTTTACCCGATCCTAAATAAAAAACGATTTTGCTGTTCGAATCAAGATTTCTGTTTGGATTAATTTAAACATTTTAAAATTCGAGAAAATTTATTTGATTATTGATTTCCAATAAATCCAAAAATCGATTTCTTTTATTAAGCGATTATTTAAATAGGGCTTTCTAATAATAAAGAATACTCAAAAAGAAATCGATTCAAGTTTATTGTGTTTCTGTCTCATTGGGGTTTCATAATAGAAAAATCTTTTGAATTAATTGAATAATAAAGAAATAAGGAATCATAAATGAAATAAGTCTATAATTTATTTTTCATCATCCAAAATAATCCAATTATTGTAAAATTATATCGAGTCATGAACGAAAATATTATTATTATTGTATCGAATCATTACAAATTCTAATTGGTTATTTTGGAACATTAATCAGAGAAATTTATTATTATTTTTTATTTTTGAGCGATAAATAGATTATTTTCTCATCTTATTGTAAAGAAAGACACCAAGCCAATAATAATTGATAAAACTATAAATAAATATAAAAAATATATCATTGTTTCCGTGAAAAGAAGAGAATCCTTGCGAATAAAATAATAAACAAATACGCTAAATAAATAATAGACAAAATATGCGAAATAAATAAAAATTGTCTTTATTTGAACAAAATTGTTATACAACAAAAATCATCTTTGTGTTTTTTTTTGAATAAATGTTATTATTCTTTTGTTAAAATCAAATCCCTGCCTCTTCTCGCTTTCTTTCATACCTGCTCCTTTCTATTAACGGGACAGACCTAGTTGGAACGTCAAAAAAAAGGCCTTTTTTCCGATTTTTTTTTGGTCAAACGATAAAATAATTCACAACAAAAGTTCTTCCGTTTAAAAGATACATATGTAATGTATATGTTGCAATTTTTTCAACGCAATACATATCGAAATAAGCTGGTGACCGTCAATTGCCGAGGACGCTGCAAAAAAAAACACGGTTTGCGGTGATCAAGCTCACGCTGCAACGGCTCATCTGAAACAAAAAAAACGGAGGGGATTTTTAGTTAATGATATAATGCTCCGGTTGAACGAAGGGTTTTGAAAAATTTCCATTTTTCACAAAATGGCGGCCGTTAAAAGTCAAAAGTGTTTTTTTGACCAAAATATCAGTTCCATTTTTTGCTATTAAAAATAAAAATAATTATCCAAAAAAAAATCCTTCGTTCATATGGAGGACTACCATGTATAGAAGAAGTGATATAAATTTCAACCCGATCGGTAAAGCCGTTCTCGAGCTACAGTGATCACCGACTTCAAAAACATGGTTTCGAGAAAAACGCATTTAAAGTTTTGAGTACGGTTTGCATGGCTCAGACACGACGTGCTACAAAGTCTTGTATTTCGGCGAATAATGGTCCGATTTACATTTACCTGGGCGGAAAATGTTCGTAAGAGATTCTACTTTTTGAAAATGAAATAAAAAAAATCGATTTTTCGAAAATTCTAAATAGGTCTGTCCCGTTAAGAAGCTCGAATTCACGCGTAGCGGCGTGTGCATAAAAACATACCGTTATAATATACGTTATGAAAGTTAGTATTATTTTTAACTGATTGAGAAAAATCCATTAAAAGTTTTGTCAGGTACGGAAAAGAACTTACCTCGGCCATCATGTTTTCAAAATGTAGAAACAATTTTCTTCGTGGCGCATAGTAAACAAAAATTCTCGGTAAACGCGGGAACGGTAGATGAATTCCAGTAGAGTCCTCATAGAAAGCAGGTAGCAAGCAAAAATCCAATGAACGCAAGCGTTCATTGGATATTTCTTTTGCAAGCTAATTTATTGCAAAGTTATAGAGACCGTGCGTGAGCTATAGAGAGCAGCACCACCGCCGATGTGCGCGCTCTCTTGTGTCTGAATGTGCAATTTGTGCGGTACTATATTGGCTTTGAATGATGGGAACAAAGACAAATTTTATGATTAATAATGTTAAAAATGAGCAGTTAAGGTTTTCAGCTCGAGATTAATGATCGTGCTGGGGTCTAAAATTATATAAAAATTTTTTAAAAATGTGGCTCAAGATATGTTTCAAATGTCGTAGAAACATAAAGCACGGGTGACGAATCGGCCATATAATTCATTCCGTTTGTTTCTTGCTCTTTCATGCGAAATGGACAGCGCTCTCGGGAAAAGAACAGTACTTCAAAAATGGTCAATCTTCTCGAAACCAAAGTGGTGTCTGAGAGCTGCTCTGCATTTACCAATATCTTTTTTTTGAAGAAAAACAAACAAATCAATTTTGTATCGTAAATCAATTAAAAAATCTTGTCCCTCGCGTATACGCGGGTTAATTAGTACCTAGCTAATATAGAAATTGCTCACTTCGTGGCGTTGTAAGCGCCGCGCACGATCCCTATTGGACGGACGTTCCACACCAATTCCATTCCATAGTAGAGCATTTTTACCGACCGGTCGATAAAAATGCTTGGCAACCTACAATCTACAAAAATATCTAAAATCTATAAAATAGCATTATTGATAATTCCTGTTAATGACAAGAAACGCATTACTTGTTTTTTATTCAAACAGCAGAAAGTTCCGTTCTAGGTAATCGATACTTCTCAAAAAATAAACAGATCAGTCGTATAAAAACACAAAAGTGGCAACGACTAAGTGACGTTTTCCTTCTTTGACGTCCTTGAATATGCCAATTTATATATATACCTCAGTTTTTGTACGTAGAATAACAGAGGAATCTGGAGTGCACGGCGACAGGACAAAATCGTTCTATTTTATTTCTTTATAACTTGTTTTATCTGCTCAATAATCAAAGGATTTTGACGATCGAGGAGTAATTAATAAAGATATCATCGCGATCAAATAATCATCACATATAATCACACAAAGGTATTTATTGAGAAACACACAAGACTCACATTTGGGGTACAAAAACTTGTTCTAAAAAAATCTAAGGCGATTGCAAAAATATTCAGATCAACCTTTGATCATTACCTGCATAAAAGAGATCTTATCAAAAATTTGTTAACGATAGATATTTACTGAACACAACCATTTCGAGAGCATTTAAGAAGATTCATGTGAAGTGTAGATGCAGTTTTTTGACAATCGATGTTTACCGAATATAATCATGTTAAGACAATCATATGTTGAACGATTAATGAACAGTCTTTAAGATATAATATTGGTTATAAAATAATTGCTGACAATAACTGAAGACCTTCCATTTTTTTAACGACAGATATTCATTCGACATTCAGATAATCAGATGTTGAACGATTGCTGAGAAGTCTTCAAGAGAAATAAAGGTATATAAAATGACAAATGAGAATAATTGACGACGTTACGTACTTTTTAATGATCGATATTTAGCGTATTCAATTATAATACAAACAACTGAATTTACTTTTTTCATTTGGCTATAGATCCATGACTCAATAGCTGTGGGAGTACGTTTGCAGAGGTGCTTATTATTTTTTTTTTTCGCAGCAATTTCTATCAATGACGGCAATTCCTTATTCTTTTATATAGAAACCAAAACAACGACGTGCTTCATTCTTTTCTTCCATGGTCCAGCGACGTCGCGGATATGAAGGTAGGTGATGTTGATACTTTGGCTGACACTTGCTTATTATCTGAAGTATGATACATGCGGCTTCGGGTAATTCGCGAATTCATATTAACAATAAAATTGTTACTATCTGAGTCTGAAACTAGAAAAAAAGGATCATTCAAAAAAAAATGAAATTAGAAAAAAAGGATTCATAGAAAAATTAAGTTATGCAATTAACTTAGAAAAAGTGGATCAAACAGCAAAAATTACAAATAGAATGTGAATTCTAACCCGAACTTTATTTTTTATACGTATCTTTTCAGATTCAATGGAAGAACATCACATGTGATATTAACTTTAATCGTGTCAAAAAATTACCTTGAATCGAAACCATTTCAGCCGCTGCATCCTCCTCGGTGGGAATCGTGGAATCCTGAGCATCATCAACTGGGTCATTTTCATTCGAACACTGATCTTCTTCCAGAATGTTTGACGTTCGATCATTAACTGCGACTAAAGGCTGCCGATAGATTTCGCGATGAATTATCTCCTGATGTCGTGTAAAATTCGCTAACTGCGAAATATATTGTTGGGATATAGCGAAAGCTGCACATCGCGTGACCAGCTGTTCCTTCAAAGATTTTCCGCTCAAAGATGCGCAGTTCATGAGCTCTTAAATACATGAACCGAGTGGGATTTCGATTTGAGACACCGAAAATGAAGGGACTGTATGCTGGAACTTCCGCATACTCGCGGTATTCAATAACAAGCTCAACAGCTTTTATTACGTCCGAGCTTATCAAAAAAGCGACAGATTTGTTTTTTTTTTGCTCGTATGACTGTACGAGAGTATTTTTTTGGTGTAAGTCTATATTCAGTAAATAAATTTCGATACAGATTATCGTCTTTGTTGATGCTTGTCCGATTTTTCACCTGTTCAATCGTTAAACGCTCAAGTTCTTCAACTGTTTGGCCGTTCGAAATTGCGATTTTCATAAGTACTGCTTCAGCTAAATTAGTCCATGATCTCAAATTGAATAGGTCGGCCAATTGTTTGGATACTTTGGAAATAATAGTATCCAAATAGAGATCGAGTTTTTTCATATTTTGCTTTTCAGACAATTCCATCGTTTTTCTCTGGCACACGTGTATTTGAGAATCATCGATCCCTTCGTTTACTCTCTACCCCGAAACGGCAGGAACGAATTTTCCGATGACCGGTTGATTAGTTCCATTTTCTTCGATTCCCTGTTCTGTGGAATGAAGTCATTTTCGGTATAAAACAAATTGAAATATTTTAATTCATATTGTGGATATACAATTTATTTTGGCAAGGTAACGGAATAGTATTGCTTCCTCTTTGTATCCATCTAGGATTTTTCAAAAGTTACAATAAGATGAGACGTGAATTTGTAAATATTAGTGAAACTAAAAAAGTAAGTTTTGCTTTGTGTTGAAAAAAACTAACCATCGAACATAAATAGGAACAAGATAAAAATTGTTAAATAACTAAAAGTTAACATTTTCCAATGACAAATATGAGCATAGAAATGAAAAAAGAAAAAAAAACCGAAACAAAAAAACTAGAAAAAAAACGAAAATTTAATTTCTTAATTAACAATCAGATCCAATAATGAAAAAAGACGATAAAATTTTTCAGTCAAAAACAACTTTCGCTAAACAAAAAGTAAATTCAATTTACGTTAAAGACAAGTGCGTGCAATGAAACAAATAGACAAGCAAGATAACAATTGACTTGAGTATTCAAAATAAAACATACATAGGTAAGATATTTTATTTGTTTGTTTATTTGTTTTTATTTTTCATTTTTGAGTCCTATTTAACGTAGTCATTCTTACCTGCTGATTTGTTTCTTTGCTAATATTTATCTTAAACATTATTTTTTATTTATCAATGGTAGATCGATATGATTGTTGATAATTAAGAAATATTATGTTTCATCATTCTTGGCTTATTCTCATATATTTCTTATCAGGAAATGTTTATTATTCAATTAATCAACAATTTTGGTTTTTTTGAAAATTAAATTCGTTGATAGCAGTGCTATTCGTTCGTTTGTCTCCTTTATTTTTCAATTTTAATGTAATGTGCATTGGGGGTGGAGGGGGAAGGAAAATGGCGGAGGAACGAGTAAAAAGAAAAGAAGGCCTGGGAAAGTGAGGAAAATGGGAGAAAATCAAAACGGAGAAAGGAAAAGAAGGAGGAACAAGGAAGGGAGGAAGTGAAGTGTGATGTGAACAAATGAGAAAAGGGGGTGGCGGTAAGGAAGAGGCGGAAAAGTGAGAAAAAAAGGAGACGGGAAAAAGTGAGGTTAGGACTGGTGCAAGGATGAGGGGAAGGCGGCGAGAAGAGAGCATAGAAGGACGGTGGCGACAGGAGCGAACGGCGGAAGGAAAGGGAAGGAAAGGCCCGAGTCGGCCGCAGAGCGCGGTAGGCGTCTAGGGCAGTAAGAACAGAGATGACGCAACAGAGGTGGGAAGATGGTGGCGACTACGAAGAGAGACGGCGGAAGGGAGAAGCAGAAGGAGCGAAGGGTGGCGGAAAGACCCAAGTCGGCACGGATAACGGCCGGCGTCGAGGGAAAAGCCATGTGGTGCGGACAGTCACGTGGGAAGTGCTGAGAGGAGGTTAAGAGACAAGAAAACAAAGGTCGAGAAGGAATCAATGAAACGGCGAAGGAGAGGAAGGAGCTGGTGGAAAAAGTGAAGGAGGAACTGATGAGATGGCGCGAGATAAATAAGTACGTGGGAAAAGTAATGGCGGCGCAGGGACATGTGGAAAGTGAAGGACATAGTGAGTGCGACGAAAAAAGTGGGAATATTGGCTCGGATGAAGAAGGGAGTGAGAGAGATTGATTGATTGATTTGTTTATTATGCCCTGGCAAGCCATAGGGCAAATCGAAATACATTAAAATTTTTGGTGGTATTATTAATTAACAACAAATTATAACTTGTGGTAGAGTTGCTACTTAATATTACAACAACATTCTTTTTTTTCCTTTATCATATACAACGAATTTTAACATTTGATGGAGATATACCTTATATTATTTGACAAATTAATAATAATCGCAAAGCCGGTGACGCAGAACCAACTGGCGATGGCGCAGAAGAAATGAACGTAATCGAATAGAATCTCGGAATAGAATAAACAAAGTAATGTGGTGGTTGAAATGAGTTGAAATAAGTGCGAAATCAATATGCCATTTCATTACATAACATTACAGGTTGGCGCGACTTAATTCTAGTAGCAAGAGCACCGGGCAAGCGCGTGAGGCGAGGACAACCTGGCATGGATAAACAATTTGTTTTTATGAAAATGGAATTAGAAGTGATGGTCTGAGAGGTAAGAAGTAATGATCGGCGCCCAGCACAAGAGTCGGGACCCAATCAAGAAAACAGTTATCGGCCGCGGCTGGAAAAGTAGAAAAGTAATTAAGAGAAATTTAGAGAAAGCACAACCACATCGCAGACACCCACTCCTCGGTCAGTCCTCATCCTCGAGGGCCAGCAAATGCATAAAAAGACCAGTCTTGAATGTACCCAGGGTGGACGCGCTGGTGAGAGAACTGGGGAGTGAATGCCGAAGTTTGATTGCAGAGAGATGGAAACAGTTTGAGTAGGTCGCTCTGCGATGAATAGGGGTTCGGTAAGTGAGAGTGGGTACAGTGGACCGTTGAGGACCGCGCTGCGTCTGAGTTATAAACATTTCATTGATGTACGAAGCCATAGTACGATGACGCGCTTTAAACATAAGGCAGCCTAGAAAATAGAGTCGTCGGTTTTCGACGGTCAACCAACCCAGTTGACGGCGGTAGTGGGATACGTGCTCGTCGCGACGAAGATTGAAGATGAATCTAATTGAATGGTTCACCAGTACCTGAAGCTTATTGTTTAACTCCCCAGATAGGTCATTGTACATGAGGCAGCAGTAATCTATGATGGGAAAGATGAGAGTCGTAACTAGTTTCTGGCGGAGCTTAAAAGAGAGGGCGGCTTTGTGGTACTTCAATCTGTAGATGGTATTGTGGACCCTTTGCGAGATGAGTGATATATGTTTTCGCCAGGAGAGATTGTGACTAAATATAATTCCAAGATTCCTTGCTTCAGTGACATAAGGCAAACTCACACCATTTACTACGACAGGAGGGAGAGTAGAGAGGTCGATGGAGTTAACGTACATATTGCTACCTAGAATCATGACTTTGGACTTAGATAAGTTTAAGGTAAGGCCGTTAGCACTGGCATACTCTAAGATTGCGGTGGCATCACGGTTGATGAGTCTAAGTACTGTGACGTGGTAATTTTGCCCACGTCACAAATTGGTTAACAATTGGCACGGCATGAGAAAGGAGCGTTTTTCGTCGCTGACGAATTGCTCTCGAGCTTATCTAAAAGGGCCAAACGCTAGCGTATTTATTAATTATTAATTTCTTTTATTTTATAATTTTTTACACGAGCGAACGACGGTCTCATACATCGAAAAAACATCGAGAGAGAGAGAGAGAGAGAGAACCTCGGAATTATCATCATTGTCAGAATTGTCGTATCGTTGAGAGGGAAGGCTTGAGAAGTTTCGGTCGTCAAGGTCATCGACTGAGCGCGAAAAATCATATCGAGCGAGGGTCGCTAGCTCGAAGCCCTCACCCAGAGCTGTCGAACTCGACGATGCGTCAATCAGCATCGGGGATCTTCGGTAAACCTCGGACGTATCGAAAGCCATCGTTGATCAGCGTCGTGCCCGTTTCGAATTCACACTCGAAATTTAAATATAGTTGGCGAATAATAAAAGGAGAGGGCGAAGGTTCGAGAAAATTCTAGATTCCCGTGAGTAGGCGAAGGGTGGGGGGCTAGGACCCTAATCCGCGATATCGCGCTTCGGAAAAATTATAGAGGACTCGAGTTTTGGGCAGCAGCGACGGAGGACGTCTTTTCTCAAGCCGTAGCCGTCTTCGATCAAGAACCCGACGCCATCGGAATTATCGAGTGGAAGCATCCGTGGTCCTTTTCCGGATTTCCAATCTCTGAAACCGTAGCGGTGAGCCGTCGTTTCGCTCTCATTTTGTTTTGTTGTGATTTCGTACCGTTTTGTACTCGCGAGTATATTTTGTGAATTTTGGGATTTAAAAGAGCGATATTGTTTCGGGGTACGTACGCGTTTGGAAAATTCTAGTAACATCTTGTCCCGCGATTTAAAACGTTCGCGAATTGTCGTTGTTAAAGTTTTATTTTGAATTGCCGAGAGGAATTCTAGTATTTGATTTAGCTCAATCTCGAGGTCCATAGTTGTAAGTTAAATTGTTATAATATCGAGCCGAAAGGCAAATATTTTTGTTATAAAATTATTTTCGAACACTTAAAAATTATAAATTCTTTTAAATTATTGAAGGTCAAATATTGAGAACTATTGTAAACTTTTCATATAATATTTTTCCGGAAATCTTATTTTATTAAAAATTTTAATGTCATTTAATAATAAAAGCTATTGTAATTCCGGAGTTGGATTGTTGGTGTGAATATTTATTTTGTATAATTGACCCAGCCCCTCTACCACCATTGGTTTAAAATACAGCTACGACCGGGAAACCTTATTATTTTGTTCTCGATAATTTCAAATAAAATTTGTTTAAGAATTATCTTAAACTGGCGTCCAGAAAGTATCGAGAGCAAATATAATTTGAAGCGCTTGACGGGAAAAGCGTTACAGTACATCGATCAGATCGGAAGGGTAGCAACCCCGATAGATTTGCGTATCGTCAGCGAAAATCATGTGGTCAGAGAACTCCAGGACACTACTAATATCGTTGATGTAGAGAGCGAAGAGTAAAGGTCCAAGAATAGAGCCCTGAGGCATACCTGAGTTTAGAGGTTGGTGCGACGAGCTACGGTCATCCTCGTCGATGACAAACTGGACGCGGTAGGTAAGATAGGAATAAAACCACTTCAGTACCGAGTGAGCGAAATCGAGTTTCTGAAGTTTAGCAAGGAGTGTAGCGTGAGAAACGGTGTCGAACGCTTTACTGAAATCGAACAGGATCAGAATTGTTAATTTTCTATCATCGATGTTTTTTCTGACGTCGTCACTGACTCTCAGCAATGCGGTCTGAGTACTGAAGCCTGTTCGATAACCGGACTGTCTCGGGTCAAGAAGATTCTTGGAAACAATGTAGTCAGTGGTTAGACCAAGAACGATCCTTTCTAAGACCTTAGAGGGCTCGGAGAGATTAGCGATTGGGCGCGTATCAGATGGAGACGTAGGAGAATTTATCTTGGACAGCGGGCGAATGGCTGCAACCTTCCATGCACTGGGGAAAGCTCCGAGTCTGAAGGAGGAATTGAAAAGGGTCACAAGGCGATTCATTAAGCCAGGGCCAGCACTACGCAAGCAATGCAAGGAGATACCATCTTGTCCTGAGTTGAAGGACTTTGATGGCTTGGCAATTAGTTGTTTATAAACATCATCGGTCGTGATCGTGCGGAAAGAGAAGGCGGACACCGAGTCTTGGGAGGATGCCATGAGAGCTTCGCGATCTTGGGGTAAACAGGGCGGACGAGAGTTCGTGATCTGCACATAGTAGCTGTTGAGTTGGTCGGCATTGAAGAATTTAAGCGGAGAAGTGAGGTTAGATTTAGATTTAACTAGGCCAAGACGTGAGAGTTCTTTCCACATTGCACTAGGGTCAGTTAAACCCTCAAGTCGTGAAAATAAGTAAGCAGATTTGGCAGTCTTCAGGTCTCTTGTAAGACTATCTCTGTAGTTCCTATAGATCGCGAGGGCGAGAAGATCGCCAGACCGCCTAGCACGTTTGTGAAGTTTGTCTCGCTCTTTGACACGATGTTTGAGTGAGTCGGTCATCCAGGGTGTGGGGGGTTTCGAGACAATGAACGAGGTAACAGGAGCATGAGTGTCAAGTGCCTGTAAGATGAGATTAGAGAGAGAGGCTACCGTAGCATCAATGTCACTTAAGGAGGTACATTCTCGGTCGACTAATGCAGTATTGCGATCAAGAAGAAGATCAAGGTCCCGAGCATAAGCAGATTGATCGAAGTGCTTGAAATTTCGCCTAGTTAACCTCATATCACGACAGTCAGGTGCGTCAAAACTGTAGGTCATTTCGAGCCTATCATGACCCGCGATAAAGGGCAGATCGGTCTGGGTTAAGGACGTCACCTTGCTAAGGTCATCGATAATAAAGACATCGAGGAGCGAGTGTGAAATCGGCGTGTGAAATGTTGCAGTAGAGTTGACAAGATATAGCGACAGCGAATTTACTAGTTCGCGCAAACACCTAGACTCGTCACTGGACTTAAGGAGGTTGCAATTAAAATCTCCTGAGAATATGATATTCTTGTAAGCGTGCATGTGCTCAGAAACTTTGGCCAGAAACTGGTCAAAGAAGCGACCTTTGGGTCGTCTGTAAACAATCCCGAATAGAACTGAACCGCTAGAGTGAGAGTGAATGTCTAAAATAATGTACTCAGGGTTATTGTTGAACTCGGGCGGCGAGAGCGAAAGGATGGTGACCTTGAGAGAGGAGTGGAGATAGCAAGCAACTCCACCACCAGCCTTTCCCACACGATCGTTTCGAATCAGAAAATATCCCTTTATACGAACAAGGTCATCAGAGACCCGGCTGGTAAGCCACGTCTCAGTGATTGCAATGATATGAAAGTAGTGTGTCTCAAAATATTGACGAATCTGATCAATATGGCCCAGTAACGAGTTTGCATTGAATTGCGCGACCCGCAAACGCTGAGACGACGGCAGATCAGTATAACGCGGTCGATTATCCTCGGGTAGTCAAATTAGTTTATCCAGGTCAGCATCGGAACCGATCTCGAGTCTGGGCTGACCCTCAGCCCGGCGAGCATAAATAACCCCGGATTTGACCCACACGTACTTGTATCCTGCCTCTTTAGCCCTTGCCTGAGCCTTGCGCTTTAAGTTATACAATTCTGCTGGGAGCAGCTCGTTTATAAAAATATTGCCCGAATGATCGACGTCGAAAACATCTTTGACCTTGAGGGCCGGTTTCGCACGCTTTTTCTCAATAATAAAATCGCGAACTGGGGCAGACTTAAGTTTTACGATAAAGCCAATAAGTTGGCTGCCAGGAGCGTGCTTATTAGGCATTGCTCTGATGTCTAGAACGTCGCCACAGAGGTGACCCATGCCTAACTCAGTTAGGATCTTATCGGCGATCTCGCGCGGAGTAAGCGAGATTTCTTTTGGGATCCCGGTAAGAGTGATCTCGGAGGCGGTAATTGACGAGAGAGAGGATGAGGAGGTTACGCGCTGATCGCTATTTTTTGGCAGAAAGAGAGAGAACAAGTGATGCAAAGAAAGTGAGACAAAGGAGAAGGCGGCAGCAGAGAGAGAAAGAGAGAACGGACAGGACAAAGAGAGAGGGGAGGAGAACAATGAAAAGGACACAGTGAAGGGAAATAAGGGGAGGGAAAAGATAGTGTGTGTGGAGGAAAAGAAGGGAAAAGAGGAGAGAGAAAACGACGAGGAAAAGGAGAGGGAAAGGAAAGAAACAGATGGCGAAGAAAGAAAGAACAAGAGGGAGGGAACGAAGAGAGAAGAGAAGAAGAAGGAGTCAGCAGAAGAATAGAACGAGAATACCGAGGAAGTGAGAGGATGAGAAAGCAGCGGCGACGAGGAAAACAGGAGGAGTTGGATAGGTATGATGGACGAAGAGAGCGAAGAGGAGGAGGAAAGAAGGACACCCAAAGAGGAAAAGGAGGAAGAAGAGGGGGGCGAGACGGAGGAAGAGAGAAGGCGACGGCAAGAAACGAAGAGAATGGAGGATGGAGGATAAAAGCAAGAAGCGAATCAGAGGAAGAAAGGAAAAGGAGAATGGAGGAAAGAGAACAAGAGCAGGGATGGAGAGGGGAGGTGGAAGAAAGGAGAAAAAGGAGGATGAACGTGTGCCGGAGAGGCAAGAAGAAGGCGGAGAAGATAGTGATAAAAGGAAAATAGAACGGGGAAAGAGTGTCGATAATAGTGGAGATGAAAGAGGCGAAAGATCGGAGAGAACTATCGGAGAGAACTATCGGAGAGAACTGTCGGAGAGAAGAGAAGAAATGGAGTATGCGGGAGTAGAGGTGAGCGAAAATCTAACGTGGTGAGATGGAAAGACGAGATACAAGATGAACGAGAAAGTTGCAGAGGAAAGAAGGAAAGGAAAGAAGGTGACGATAGAAGACGAGTGGACAACGGAGGAAGAGAGGGGGGAATCGAACGAGAGAGAGGACAGATGGAAGAAGGTCGACGAAAGGGGTGAACGAGACGAAGGAAGGGGAAAGAAGAGTGCAGAAGGAAGGGCGAGAAGGAAGGAAACGAAGACGAAGAAAGCCGAAGAGGGGAACGAAGGGGGGAACTGACGAAATGTAGAGAAGGGAGGGGCGCCGAAACCCTGAGGGGAAGACGCCCGGAATTATAAATAAAGATACATACATACATACATGTAATGTGCATTGGGCTCTATTCATAATGCTAATGTCTGCATTGGTACAAAGCAATTTCCTTGTTTTTTTCGATAATAATTACATATTTTTTCAAATTCTAATGACGTTTTTTAAATCTTCTCAAGAAACCTTAAATTAATTCTATTGAAAAAAATGAATAAATAGAGAATTCCATTTCTATTCAAGCTATTAAAATTTAATGCCAAGCTGAAGTTCGCTGCACCGAATCCTACTTGAGAAGTTTGATGAGACTTTCCGCTATGTACATTTGCCAAATTATACATTGCGTACTGCAGAGAAACCCAAAAATGTATAAAGCCGAGCACCGCTTTCATTACGTATAAAGAAATGTGACATATTATGCTATAAGCTATGAAGAAAATAAATCGATCAACAAAAGTAATTACCATCATCAGGCGTATCTTCATCCTGAAGTAACATACTATTGGCGATGGCTGAAATGGATAGCGAAGTTATTTCTGCTGCAACAACAAGAAAATCTAATAAAATCGACATTTAAGATACACTCAATGCAATTTCAACTAAACTATTGAAGAGGTTACTTTTTCAGACATACAAATTGAAAACTTATTAAATGCATATAAGAATGATTAATTTCCAGTAACAGTTCTTACTTACTTGTAACGAAGATATCGCTGTTGTTTTCAAGCGACGAGGGTTCGCAGACCGTCAGTTCACTAGTGTTCATTTTTTTATTTAGCTTTATATAGACGATCCTGGAAGGGTAAAATATCCAAACATACATTAAGGTTTAATAATTAATAATAAAAAAAGAGTTAAACTTTTCATTATTACGAAATTAAGTTATTGGGGTAATGATCAAAGCTTCCCGTTTTGATGATCGAATTATTGAAAACAAAAGAAATCGAGCTCTTCGTTGAGCAAAAAAATATTAATCCACAGTAACAAGGGAAAAACAACTATTTCAATCGCGATTACGATGGATTTGAAAAATCTTTGTGTTCGACAAACTATTTTTTATGGAAAAAAGTTGTTTCAATATATTTATAAGAAAAAAAATTTCAATATTTTTCATCAAAAAAGCTTGTTTTGACTATATTTTTTAGTCGATGACTTTTTTTAAATACACTTTTGTTATATTATTCGTTCTTTTTTCAGTTCCTTGCCCTATTCAAAAAATTTTATCTTCCTTTATTATCTCGATGGACTGTTACCACACGGTAGCGCGCACTCGTTTTCCTAGAAATAATGGATACGATTGAAGATTATGCATGTACTAACCCACTTTTATGAAATAATGTCTCATTTTATTGAATAAATAGTACAGTAGTAAAGGTAGCATTGTATTTAGCTGCTCATGAAATGAAGAAAAATGTTCGTCTTACCTCTGTATTCGTTTGTAATTTTCGGAGAATGTTTTCGTCGATGAATCTTGCCCAGAGTAAAATGACAACAATTGGCGCCAAAAACCGGGGAGCGAAAAGACTCGAATTTTGGAACGGTCTCTTCATAAAGGTACACAATGGCTTGTATACATTAGACACGGCACGTGATTAGCAAGAAACAATATCCAATTAAGCCGCAGATCGCGCAAAAAAGCGAGCAGTGATTGGATATTGGTTTTCTGAGAAATGTTTTGTTGCAGATAAGTTAGAAAACAAATGATACGTCAATGGCCGGTAAAAATCTGTCACCGAATTTAAAAAATAAAATAAACTCCGCTGTAATATGGAATGATAACCATTTTTTTACAACGTCGCTGCTCTATAGAGAATTGAAAAAATAAGTTCAGTGTCGTTTGGGAAAAAGAAGGTAATTATTCCATATTACAGCGAAGTTTATTTTATTTCTTTAATTGGGTAACGGATTTTTACCGACCGTTGGCGTATCATCCGTTTCCTATCTTATTTGCAACAAAAAATTTCTCGAAAAACCAATATCCAATCACTGCTCGCTTTTTCCGCGATATGTGGTCTAATTGAATATTGTTCCTTGTTAATCGCGTGCCGCGTGTGATATAAACAAGCCATTGTGTGTCTTTATAAAAAAACCATTCCAAAATTCGAGTCTTCTCTGCCCGGTTTCTACCGCGAATTTTCGTCAATACTCTGTGCAAGCTGTCTCAACGAAGAATTTCTTTGAACATCAAAAACGAATTCACAGGTAAGAACGGACATTTTTCTTTATTTCGTGAGCAGTTAAATATAATGTTATCCTTGCTACAATATTATTTATTCAATGAAATGAGACATTTTATAAAAGTGAGGTATTATGTCCATAACCTTCAATCGTATAGGGTGACAATTTGGGGGCGACCAGGCGACTTTTTGGCCATTTGCGGGGTGATATCGGGACGTTTCGGGGGTATTTTTTGAACGGTTTTTCTCGCTCTTTTTGCAAAAATGCATAATATAATTGTGAAAAGCACAGTTTTTGCGGAGTTTGAAAAAAAATGTCAAAATTTTTTTTAATTTATTATCTGAAATCACAGGAACAAAGTGCGTGTTTTTGTGAAAACAAAACACCCATTGTGAAGTTATTTTAAGTTTTTTGTTGTTGAGAAAAAAAATAATAAAATGCATGCAATTAGGTCATTTCGATCTTAACTCGGAGAAAAAAAAATGATTGTTTCGTGATTCAAGCGCTGGGCAGCCGTCGTCTATGCAGACGGTCGCTGTCAGTTTTCGCGGCTGGCTCCCAAAAGTAAAGTTGAGTTGCCCATGATTCACGATCTGATGTTGGTCGATCGGAAAAATTTAACGAGCCAAACAAAAATGCATGGAAATTATTATGACAATGATAATGTTTGAAACGTTGCAAAGAACATTGTGGAACTCATTAGAACCTTTTAGCGGATAGCGTTATAATAATGATAATAATACAAGTTTTCATTATTCTTGATAGTCAATAATAATAAGAACAAGAACAATTATTTAAAAAATGACGAAAACATTTTGAAAACACGAATGACAAAATTTATTTAAAACTGATAAGGTGTTTTAAGATTTTTGTAAAATTTAAAAATATTAATGATGCATAATTGTGCCCATGTTTATCTTAGAACTTTCTTATAATTTCGTAAGATTATTTACAAACCACTAGATTGTTTTCAATGCGATAGGATAAAATGAATTTCATGGACACATTATTTTATATTCAGACTCATTGAATGGTATAATTTTACGATCAATAAGATTGATTGTACTTTTTCGAATGAAACGAGTTTCCGAATGTAGACGCCTCCTTGTTATTTAAAATATAAACAATATTGAAATACAAACGATTTGCGCGATCATTTTGACAAGTGTCTAGTATCCGGCGATGGCATAATTTCTGAAACATTGAGACGAATCTCCTATAATACAATTTCTCTGGAGCGTGTTTCCTGCTGGACGTTTGGAAAAACTGTCATACTGGTGGAATGAATTTCCCAAAATCAATTACGAAGAATCTTCGTGCTCGAAAAGGATTCGAGAATAAAGACGGGTGCATGAACTTTGAAAATGTATCGGGTTTGCGGTTTTGCGCTATAATTTTGGCAAGTGTCACATATTGCACGCCATAATTCGTTGAACACGGACTAAAAATTTTTTCCAGCGGTCAAATGAGTTCATCCAAACGAGAACTCATGCGAGATGCTTTTTTTCATTATCAATGACTGCGATAAATTTGCGCCGACCGAATAATTTCGTTGAAATTGAAATGAATATGATGTAGAAAATGATGTGTCCTCATCACGTTTTATGTATTTTTTTCAAAAAAAATTACCACAAAAGTTGGATTCGTATAAAAGAAAACACTAAAAAAATCCAACACGGCCATTCACGAGAACGGAGTATAGCATGGAACAAAAAAATTTATTTCAATAAATATTTTCACAACTTGAGATACATCGGAGTCTGTATGCAAGATATTACGCCTTTGAGTACGCGACACTAATCAAAATTATAGCGAACAACATGGGACTGAATGCTTTTTTAATATTGATGGAATGGGCTCTGTTCTCTAGTCATTATGAACGTTCTTGAGAACGCAGTATTTTCTTCATTTATTTAGAGGAATGATTCCAACAATTGTGGTAATTTTTTTGGTAAGGAAATACAAATAGTGATATGTGGAAACTTCACTCCACGTGGGATTCATCTCCGTATTTGAGAAAGCATCAATTCGTTGTGTACTTTGGACAATCGTCGAAGAAAAAATCTCGCATCGAAGACAAAGATAAATTTATATAAAATTGTCCACAATTGAATGTGGTTCTGAGTCTGCATGCAAGGTTTCATACCTTGGAATAGGCGACAATAATTCAGATTGTACCGAAAAACATGGGACTCTATGAGTTGTAAGAATTGATGCAACTGTCTCTGTTGTCGAGTCCGTCGAACATTTGTGAGAACGTAGTATTTCCTTCATTCATTTCGAGAAACGAATTCAACAGTTTTGGTTGTTTTTCTGGGTGCAAAATATGAAACCTTATATGGAGAGATAGTATTCTACGCGGGATTCGTCTCCATTTTTAAAAAAGCACCAATTCGATAGGTACTTTTGACGATTGTCGAGAACGGAGTATCGCATATAAGATAAATATCTATTCCAATAAATATTTTCACAACTGGTAATAATTCTGTGTCTGCATGCAAGATATTATGCCTTTTAATACGCGACACTAACTAAAATTATCGCGAGAAACATGGGACTGAATGCTTTTTCAAAATTGATGTAATGGGCTCTGTTCTCTAGTCATAACGAACGTTCTTGACAACGCAGTACTTTCTTCATTTATTTAGAGGAATGATTCCAACAATTGTGGTAATTTTTTTCGTAAGGTCATACAAATAGTGATATGTAGAAACTTCACTCCATACGGGATTCATCTCCGTATTTCAGAAAGCATCAATTCGTTGCGTACTTTTGACAATCGTCGAAGAAAAAATCTCGCATCGAAGAAAAAGATAAATTTAGATAAAATTTTCCACAACTGAACATGATTCTGAGCCTGCATGCAAGATATCATGCCTTGGAATAGGTGACAATGACTCAGATTGTACAGAAAAACATGGGACTCGATGAGTTGTAAGAACTGATGCAACTGTCTCAGTTGTCGAGTCCTTCGAACCTTTTTGGAAAGTAGTATATCCTTCATTCATTTCGAGTAACGAATCCAAAAATTTTGGTTATTTTTCTGGGTGCAAAATATAAACCGTCATATGAGGAGATCTATTTCCACGCGGGATTCGTCTCCATTTTTAAAAAAGCAACAATTCGATGCGTACTTTTGACAATTGTCGAGAACGGAGTATCGCATGTAATATAAATATATATTCCAATAAATATTTTCACAACTGGTAATAATTCTCTGTCTGCATGCAAGGTATTATGCCTTTCAATGCGCGACACTAACCAAAATTATCGCGAGAAACATGGGACTGAACGCTTTTTCAAAATTGATGAAATGGGCTCTGTTCTCTAGTCATTATGAACGTTCTTGAGGACGCAGTATTTTCTTCATTCAACATCACATGTATTATTCTTCCATTGAATCTGAAAAGATACGGATAAAAAAAATTAAATTTGAGCGAGAATTAACATTTTATTTGT
Organism: Rhimphoctona megacephalus; assembly: GCA_963989365.1. Lineage (NCBI taxonomy): Eukaryota > Metazoa > Arthropoda > Insecta > Hymenoptera > Ichneumonidae > Rhimphoctona > Rhimphoctona megacephalus. Next base: position 10,288,821 of record OZ022418.1, on the reverse strand, counting down.
GACTTATGCTTTTTTGTGCTGTTGTATCCACTTTTCCTAAGTCGGTTGCATAACCTAATTTTTCTATGAATGATACTTTTTCTAGATTCAGACTCACACTTGGAGCTATACGCATCTGACCGTAGTCAATAAGCAGCAGTCAACCAAATTATCTACACCACCTTTAAATCGCGACGTCGTTAAACCGCGGAAGAAAAGAATGATGCACGGCGATGTTTCGGTTTCTATAAAAAAATAAGAAATTACCTTCATTGATAAAAATCGCTATGAACAGAGAAAATAATAAACACCTTTGTAAACGTGCTCCCGCAGATATTAAGTCGTAAGTCCAAAACCAAATGAAAAAAGGTGATTTACAAAAATAAAGTAAATTCAGTCGTTCGTATCATATTTGAGTACAGTAAATATATATCATTAAAAAGTACGAAACGTCGTCAATTATTCTCATTTACCATTTGATAAACAATATTTCATCTTGAAAACTTCTCAGCAATCGTTCAACATCTGATTATTTGGAATGATTATGTACGCTAAATATCTAATGTTAAAGAAGGAAGGTCTTCAGTTATTCTCAGAACTTATTTTATAAGCACTATTATATCTTGAAGACATTAAAACATTAATAATTTAACACATGGTTGTCTTAAAATGATTATATTCCGTAAACGTCGATAATTCAAAAAATGTATCTCTTTAATTATTCTCATTCATTATTCTTTGAAAAATATTATTATAAGAATCTATTGAATAATATTCAACAGATTCAATTCAATGTTCCTTGAAACGAAACAAAAAACGTGTCTAGAATTTGAGAAAAAACAATAAAACTGAAAAAAGCAAGGAAATTAATAGTAAGGAAAATAATAGTTTGTACATAGAAAATAATTAAAAATAAACGAACGAATAATTTGATTCAAATAACAGCCGTGCGACAAACGGTTACAATTTTCAAAAAAATAAAAATTGTTAATTGAATAATAAACATTTCCTCATAAGAAATACACGCAAATAAGCTCGGAAAGACAAAATATAAATTTTTCTGTCATCAACAATCAGATCGATCTACCATTGATAAATAAAAAATAATGTTTAAGGAGGTTATAGCGTTTCTCATGTAAAAATTATTTTCCAACTTTACACAATAAAATTTTGTAAATAGAAAGCTTAATATGGTATTAAACTTCTGGCGGAATATGCCGATGATTCATCGTCTCAAAATTGAGATATTTATTGCTGAATTTCGCAATTTTTTGAAAGCTTCCATAAGAGCTCATGTTAAACTTGTCATTTTCAACAATGAATATCTCGATTACTAGACGGTGAAACCTCTCCAAATTTTTCACACATAATTAAATGCTGTTCAAGAAGATTCACGCCAAATTTCAATAAATTAACTTGGAATAATCAAATATAATGTATTTTTCGTATGATGTCATATAAATATCGATACAACTTCCTTAAGTTAAATATTCGCAACCAAACAAATAACGGGTAGAAATGACTTTGTTAAAACTAATGAGGAATGAAAAACAAAAATTAAACTTTGTTAAGCTTTGAATAGTTAAGAAAAAAAAGAAATAAATAAAATATCCTGCCTTGTATGTTCGGTGTATTTTGAATTCTGAAATCATTAGACAATGGAATTCTTACTCGTCTATTGGTTTCGTTATACGTACTGGTTTTCAACGTAATTTGAATTTATTTTTTGATTAGCCAAAATTCTTGTTGGAATAAATGAAATCGACTTTTTCTATTACTTGATCTGATTGTTGATGATTAATAAATTAAATACTGGTTTTTGCTTATTTTTTATTGTTTGCACATACACTACTGGAAACAATTAAAGGAACAAGAAATTTCCGTCAATTTTTCCCCAATTTTTGAAAGGCTGTATCTCAGTGAAAAATAGTGATATCACGATAAATAAAAAAGCATTTTCAAGCTTTATTTTTTGACTTTAAAGATCTCGGACCATTTATTACTCACAGATTGCGGTTACTAAGGAATTTCATGAAATACCTCGAGGGAAAAAATTTGCAATTTTTTTATTTCTTTACGATTGTGCACAGACTTGGAAAAATTTTTTCAACTCAAATCAATATAAGCATCGGGTAGCTTGTTCATTTACCTTCAATTTCGTTTTTTAGGAGTCTCCGTACGATTTTTTTTTTCGAAGATATCGATGGTTGAATAAAAAAAAACAATTTCGTATTCAATCATCGATATCTCAGCGAAAAATCATCGCATAGTAATTCCGAGGACGGTTTTGAAAACTTGAATGGACGCACTATAAAAAGCAGACCCTATTTTTGTGAAATTTTCTATTGTTCCATTCTTGATATTCATTTGAAAAAAGGTGAAAAAATGGCTTTTTACAGCTGTTCAGAAAATATACTGCTAATTTATAAATATCAATGGAAACACTCATGTGGAGCATAACTTTTATAGCTCGATGTATCCATAATAACCCTATAAATTTGCAAGTTGATTGGGCGAACCGTTTTTCTGCCCCGAGTGATCAAAGATTTGGAAAAAATTAAAGGAACACGATTACTGGGCCTGAAAATGACACAAGCACTATTAAAATGAAAAAGACGACTTTTTCTACAATTTCTCATCAAATATTGCCCAAATTTGAAAAACGACGAGAGAAAAAAAAATCCAAAATTTTCAAAAAATTTCAATTTTTTTTTCAAGTTTCCATACATTTGAAAATGCACGTTTGGCCGGTTTTTGATACGATATTAGGTCTTGTTGTCCCTACCGCCAGCATTACCGCGCATTGCGTTACCCTAAGCGTACCACGAGGAGGTTGCACGGTCGGATTTACGCTTCATGTGCGTGTGTGCGTGTGTGCGTGTGTGTGTGTGCGCAAGCGCGTGTGTGTGTGTGTGTGCTGTGTCACACTTCGTCAGGATGATCGAGCAATTGTTTGACATGTTCCCCCACGGTACGCTTTGGGTAACGCAAATGCCGGCGGTAGGGACAACAAGTCAACAAGACCTAATATCGTATCAAAAACCGGCCAAACGTGCATTTTTGAATGTATGGAAACTTGAAAAAAAAATTGAAATTTTTTGAAAATTTTGGATTTTTTTTCTTTCGTGGGTTTTTCAAATTTGGGCGATATTTGATGTTAAATTGTAGGAAAATTCGATGAAAAGTCGTATTTTTCATTTTAATAGTGCTTGTGTCATTTTCAGGTCCAGTAATCGCGTGTTCCTTTAATTTTTTGCAAAACTTTGATCACTCGGGGCAGAAAAACGGTTCGCCCAATCAACTTGCAAATTTATAGGGTTATTGTGGATACATCGAGCTATAAATTTATGCTCCATATGAGTGTTTCCATTGATATTTATAAATTAGCAGTAGATTTTCTAAACAGTTGTAAAAAGCCATCTTTTTTCGTTTTTTTCAAATGAATATCAAGAATGGAACAACAGAAATTTCCATAAAAATAGGATGAGCTTTTTATAGTGCGTTCATTCAAGTTTTCAAAACCGTCCTCGGAATTACTGTGCGATGACTTTTCGCTGAGATATCGATGATTGAATACGAAATTGTCTTTTTTTATTCAACCATCGATATCTCCGAAAAAAAAATCGTACGGAGACTCCTAAAAAATGAAATTGAAGGTAAATGAACAAGCTACTCGACGCTTGTATTGATTTCGGTTGAAAAAATTTTTCCAAGTCTGTGCACAATCGTAAAGAAAGAAAAAAAATTGCAAATTTTTCCCCTCGAGGTGTTTCATGAAATTCCTTAGTAACCGTGATCCGTGAGCAAAAAATGGTCCGAGATCTTTAAAGTCAAAGAATAAAGCTTTAAAATGCTTTCTTATTTATCATGATATGACTTTTTTTCACTGACAAGGAAACCTTCCCAGGTGTACCCCGCCGTTTTTGTTCCGCTTGGAGTATGTTATTCTACATTGAAATCTAAGAGACACGTATTTTTTTTTGTTGCAGAAACTCATATTTAAGGGGTGAAACACACCTCTAAAATTGAGGTCTCCTAGAGGAGATTATTCAGTTCCATATATATGCAGACAAGGGGGCAAAATCAAACCAATTGCATTCAATGCTTCATAAAAAGCTATGACGACTCGATTTTTTTCAGCCCTGAGGGGGTGAATAAGCCGAAGATATAGGGGTTGAAAATTAAAAAAACGTTATAACAAATAGAATATGCTCGATATAGAAGTGAAAAAAATTGCATAATTAACAGTTTCAAAAGTTAAGAGGTACATGTTTTTGCATTTTTCGAAAAAATGCATCCTTAAGGGTGTACTACCCTTACATCCGAATACCTTTAATTTCTGTAGATACGTATTTTTTTAAGTATCTATCTGCTAGAAAATATTCTATTGAATATAGAACATATCGTGAAATTGTTTAAAAAGATTGTTATCAACATAAAAAAAATCCCTTGAAAATAATCGATAGAACATATGATTCAGGCATTGCAGATAATGAAAATTCTTTACTTGAGAGATCATTTCTGTGTGAGGGGTCGAAAAGTAGTTTTTTTCGCGATTTTGTTTCAACCGATTTTTTGATGTTTCATTAAATCACTCTTAAAGAATAGAGGATGAATTCTTGACGTTATTTTCATTTTTTACACTGTTTTTTTTTCTATCATTGAAAATGTCCTATAAAAAAACGATGTGCACGTTTCTAGCCGTAATTATTGACTGAAACAAAATTTTAAAAAGATTATTAATTTGCATGTGTGTTACTATTTTGCTATGGAGGGTTTATTTTTATTTTTATTTTTTATTTTTATTATCAAAAAAATGTTGAAAAAAATCGGCTAAATTCGTTCTCGTTTTGTTAGAGAAAAAGAAGTTTGTTATACACGTGATGTTTGTTGTTACAATCACGTAGCAGTAAATGAACTGATATCTTTTATCATTTCGAACCTTTTACTTTGTATATATTCGTTAGCCTTGCTTATTATATCTGATATTCTACTTCACCTATCATTGAAAGAAGTTTCAAAATACGTTGATAAGAAATATATAACTGTTATCTGCCTCTGCCTCTCTTATTTGACATATGATGGCCTGTGCTACGCTTATAAGTCGCGTTCTTCAGAAATTGCTTCAATTCGATAAGTGCGAGTTAGAAGGAATTTATCTCGTGATAAAATAATATCAACAATCAAAGGCGAATATAACTCTATGTTTTGTTTGCAATCAAAAGTTGTTAAAAGTTCCATAAGTTAAAAAATCAAGTGCATTTATTATCAAAAATGAAAGTGAATCCGCTTAATGTGATACGATTAGTTTTGGCACATTTTCAAGCCCTAAATATACCTGAAAGCCCTATAAATAATGATGAAATACAATTAAAAGAAAGCATTGAAAATATATTAACGAATGCTATGCAAGATTACATGGGCGTCGAAAGAATCGTAGAAGATTCATTATATTTCCAAGAACCTTACAAAGATTGGGATATGAAAATAGTAGAAGACGAAGAATGAGGATCGGCAATCAATGATCCGGTACTACCTCCGGATGTTTGTACTACTGATGATGAATCTGTTTCGTACGAGTATAAATCGAGGGCAGTCAAATATTGGAGAAGTGGCAAAACTAAAAATTTAAGCCTATCAAGCGTTAAACAAAAATTTAGAAAAGTACAATCAGTGACTCAATTAAAAAGATGAGCTAAATATTTAAATAAAGGTGGAACTTATAAAGAAAAAATAGCTAGAATTTGCGAGTACACTTTAGCCAATTTTAAAGCTGCCGTTGATGCTGGTCTTATGGTACATGACATCGACTTGAAAAAATGGGCAATGCGGCAGGGTGTCAAGTCGTCACGGGCCTACTGCCTACTGTGTCAACTGGATCGCGCAACTCGCCATTGTGTAACTCTCCAACCGTAGCAAGTCTACCCTGTGTGGAAAGTCCCCAACCGTGTAAACTGAATCTAGCGCGAGCTCTAATCCGTAGTATTTTGATATTTCCCTAACGCTCGCGTATCCCCACTTTCACCGCCTTTCTTAGGTACACGCCGGGACAAGTGGGGACTTGCGAGCGTCGGGGAAATATCAAAATACTACGGATTAGAGCTCGCGCTAGATCCAGTTTACACGGTTGGGGACTTTCCACACAGGGTAGACTTGCTACGGTTGGAGAGTTACACAATGGCGAGTTGCGCGATCCAGTTGACACAGTAGACAGTAGGCCCGTGACGACTTGACACCCTGCCGGCAATGCAAGCACAAAGAGAAATCGGTCATGAAGATGTCCGTTTTAAGGCGTCAGACAAGTGGGTACACTCATTTAAAAAAGCTCAGGATTGTTTCCAGAAAAATTAGTAAATTTATCACAAAAAAAGTATTGAAAGTGCAGACAATCTGCGAAAGCTTGCCGAACAATTTGTTTCTGAAGTGAAGATCGATATAGAAGAATATAGGTTATCGAACGTCTACAATTCAGACCAAAGTGGTTTCCAATCAGAAATGCATTCTGGAAGAACATTAGCAGTTGAAGGAGAGAAACAAGTTGAATGCCTTGTACAATCAATTGCTTCTACAATACATAGTTATACGATTCAGTCCTCTATAGCAGGTAACGGAAGGCTTCTTTCTCCGCTATTCCTGGTTTTGAAAGAACCAAGTGGTAAATTTGGTCCAATAGTGGAATCGTCACTATTCAGACCAGAAAACGTTTACATAGAAGTATCGAAATCTGGAAAACTCACTTCAAGTAATAATAAAAATTATTTTTTTAGAGAATTCCTTATATTGACATATAAGATACTGTTTATTTCTTGCAACGAAGCAAATTGAAAAATTAATTCATACTTTCAGAACATTTTAAAACTTGGCCACAAAATGTCTTCTTCCCCCAAGTTGGTTCAAAGAGTATTTTATTAATTGACTCCTGGACCTAACATTGCCCTCGAGCTGTTGACGAAGCGAAACCTCGGGATAAAAATATAAAATTAAGAAAAATACCACAGGGTACAACGGGAAAGATTCAACCTTTGGATGTTTTTAGCTTCAGGATATGGAAAAATGATGTGAAACATTTTCCTGACAATGTCACATTAATGGATTATGATTTAAATTTGCATTTACGAAATAATATAATTAAGCTTCAGTCACTTGTTCACAACCAATTATCATCTCCACGATATGTAAACTTATTTAGGTATTCATGGTTCAAAAGCGATTATAATGAATGGCGACCGGAGAATTTTGAAAATCCTGTAAATTTTAGTTTTAAAACTTGCAAAGCGCATTGTGATGTACCCGTATGTCAAAATATTGCTGTTGGTAGGTGTTTTGGGGTAGTCGGTCTGTAAGACGTTTGAGGTGTCGGGCCACCTACGGGTGAGGTACTAGTATCCGAGTCTTGCAGAGGGTAGACCACATGGCGGCTACCCATAAAACTCGCATGGTTATCAGATTCGTCTATGACCTCTAGAGTTCGAGCAAAGTAGCGACTGACGAGTAGAGAGATGTGGTAGAGGTAACGCGAAAGTGTCCTCGACCGTGACTCGTCGCGGTTGCAGAGGTAGCTTTGCTAATAACGAGTACTGAGGGGAGGGGGAGCCCCACGAACTTGCCACTCGTGCCCCCTCAACTGGAGACGGTCCCTCAGGGGCGTGGGCTAGAAAGTCAAGCCCGGACCAAGGGTTCACCCGGGGCAGCCAGGTGTAAATTGGGAGCTGTTGAACGATAGTGCGCTGGCAGGGCGTGATCTCTGCCCCACGCACTTGGGTGCCGTGTTGTAGCCAATAGGCGGAGACAGCACGTTAAATACAAAGGTGTGCCTAATGTTGGTAGGTGTTCATGGTGTAAAAAATCATTATGTTTCCAACACTTTTTTGACAATTTGCACTATTGTAAAGAATATAATGAATAATTTCATTTGTCAATCAAAAAGACATCTGTACAAAATACAGCATATAAAATATAATAAAAACAATGATACAATAATTAGAAATATTTATATGGTAACAATGTGATTGAAAATAATTTTCATTATCTGCGATGCCTGAATCATATGTTCTAACGATTATTATATATAACGAAGACGACATCGCAATTTTTTTATTAAAACAAAATTTTTTAAAGGGATTTTTTTTTATGTTGATAACAATCTTTTTAAATAATTTCACGATATGTTCTATATCCAAAAGAATATTTTCTAGTAGACAGATACTTAAAAAAATACGTATTTATAGAAATTAAAGGTATTCGGTTGTAACGGTAGTACACCCTTAAGGATGCATTTTTTCGAACAATGCAAAAACATGTATCTCTTAACTTTTGAAACTGTTAATTATGCAATTTTTTTCACTTCCATATCGGGCATATTCTATTTGTTGTAACATTTTTTTAATTTTCAACCCCTAGAACTTCGGCTTATTCACCCCCTCAGAGCTGAAAAAAATCGAGTCGTCATAACTTTTTATGAAGCATTGAATGCAATTAGTTTGATTTTGCCCCCTTGTCTGCATATATATAGAACTGAATAACCTGCCCTAGGAGGTCTCAACTTTAAGGGTGTGTTTCACCCCTTAAATATGAGTTTCCGCAACAAAAAAAAATACGTGTCTCTTAGATTTCAATGTAAAATAACATACTCCAAGCGGAACAAAATCGGCGGGGTACACCTGGGAAGGTTTCCTTGTGAGATACAGCCTTTCAAAAATTAGGGAAAAATTGACGGAAATTTCTTGTTCCTTTAATGGTTTTCAGTAGTGTATATTTCATTAGAAAATGTGTTAATTTTTAGTTATTCTACAATTTTACCTAGTTCCAATTCGTGTTCGTTTGTTGGTATTTCTCAACAAACAGCAAACCTTGCTTTTTTTAGTTTCACCTATAATTTTTGCGAATTCTCGTATCGGTTTATTGGAGATTGTAAGAGCCCTTGAAATATGGATTAAAGAAGTATAGAAAGCGAGAGCTTTACAAGAAAGTTGTACGGCAAATATCGATCGTTTCAGAATTTTTTATAGGATCACTTTGATGCAGGTAATGATGAAAGATTTTCCTAAATATTACCATCGCCTTAGATTTTTTTTATAACATGTTTTTATATTCCAAATGTGTGTCTTATGTGTTCTTAATAAATACCTTTGTGTAATTATATCTGATGATTTTTTAACTTTGTCGATATCTTTATTAATTCCTCCTTAATGATAGTAATCCTTTGGTTATTATGCAGACAAAACAAATTTTGTCAGAGAGCGATAGTATTCCATCGCCATGCATTCTAGATACCTCTGTTACTGCACTTACAAATACAACTGAGATATTCATATAAAGTGGCATATTCCAGGACGTTCAAGGAGGAAAGCGTGACATTCATTGCTATTTCTGTGTTTTTTCTCATAAACACTTTGAATCAAATGACGTTATTTTCTGCATTATAATTTGAGTTTTATGTTCGATGGTAATGGGATTTAGAGATACCCATCACGTAACCTTTATGTTGTACTGAAAAATGGATAGATAGATGAATCGGAATCTTTTATTTTATAATATCATTTTATGATTTCATTCCGATTTTATAACAATATACAATTACTAATTATAATACGAGTCTGACGATTTGCAATATTCCGGAAAGCATTAAAAGACAGAAGTGGAACATTTTTGTTAATATATGTTTTTGTGTACCATGGTCGACAACGTCAAAAATCTACTAAAACAGATGTGCAGTGGTATCATTGGGCATCCTTTCTCATATAGCACGGTATCTCCCAGGGCTTGAGTCATATCTCAGATCTGTCCTAGAGGTTACTTATATCGTAGAACAGTTATTCCATATAACGTACTGAGATACATTGATGTTTTGAAAAGTACCTATGCAATCAATGTATAACGACAATGTGCAACCAATGTAAACGTGATGATTAACTTGCTATCGTCATATCTCTGCAGACACAGCAGACTTTTGATGCCAAGTATTACAAAGTAAATGTGAAAAATTAGTGAATTGGGGGTTTTCAGGACACTTGTAGATTCCAATTCCCGGATAATCAGAAAAAAATCGTGCAATGTTTATTCCTTACATTGTTCATGTCGTTTCCTCATAAAGGTCTTGAATTTATTTCATCACTTTGGGGGACGCAATTATAGAACGGCGTCCTACAATTGTAGATTTTATGTACCCTTTTTATTGTTTTTACGGAGAAAACTAAAATATACGCGAAATGAAATATATTCCAGGACGTTCAAAAAAAACAGTGTAACATTGACTTGTTGCAACTTGTATTTTTTTCGCACGGAGGTCCCGCGTAAGAGGAAAGAACTAAAAATTGCGATGGATTAAAAATGCAAGCTGTTATTTCGCAATGTCATGAAAGATGCTACAGCCTTATTTTCTAGATCGCGTTCATCATTCTGTTCGTGTTTCATCGGCAGGAAATTATTCCTTCTTTTTTCGTTAATTTTTGTTTCTTCAAATGATCCAAAAGGAAATGCCCTGCTCTGTTGAGAGTATACCATGTTATCGTCATATCTCTTCTGACACAGCAGACTTTTGACTCCAAGTATTACAAAGTAAATGTGAAAAATCAGTGAATTGGTGGTTTTCAGGACCCTTGTAGATTCCAATTCCCGGACAATCAAAAAAAAAAGTGCAATGTTAATTCCTTATATTGTTCATGTCGTTTCCTCGAGGAAATCAGTGAATTGGTGGTTTGTGTGCCATAGTCGACGACGTCGAAAATCTACTAAAATATATGTGCGATGGTATCATTGGGCACCCTTTTTCACATAGCACGGCACCTTCCAGGGGCCCGATTCTCAAGTCGAACGACCCTAGATGTCGCATGAAATATCGCATGCGAGTCGAGAAACCGTATTCTCGGGACGTCTCGAGTGGTTCGAGATGACAAAATGTCGAACGAAAAATCTCGAGTGGGTATGCCCCATGCGAGATTGAATTCCGCATGCGATACTCAATGCGAGATATATCTATATATATATAGAAAAATATACTAACTCGAAAAAGGGAGGTTATGTGAGTTTAGATATGTCTATAATAACAACTTTGAAAAAGGTTATGAGTGAGTTTAGATGTGACCAATAACAATTTTAAAAAAGGTCATAAGCCAGTTTAGATATGACTAATAACAATTTCGAAAAATAATGGAAATACCAATTCAAATTGCCATTCAGCAAAATGTTGCTGAACAATTCGAGAATATAGGTCATCTCAATAGACGTCTGCCTGCTCGTCGGAGGGAAGATCCGTTTGAGTTACCAGACAATCAATTTATAAAACTATTTAGATTGAAAAAAGAAACTGTAGAAAGACTGATTAATATTGTATCCGAAAATATTGACGAACCGTCGCGCTATGGTCTTGATGTGACTGTACAGGTACATATAAACTTCATAAGTTCAAAACAGAAGTTACATTAATATTAGTATGGGCTGTAACGTGACATTTTTGGCCACGTCACCCGCACGGATTGATCGACCAGTGGACCGGAGGTCCGGTCCATTGTGACGCCGCTCTGCGACTCGCCGTGGGGAACGCTACGAAGATTTCTGTCATAATTATAATTTTAGTTTTAAGTTACCTGGATCCGTCCTTCGGGAATCTCATTACCTGCGTTAATCGCTAAAATTTGTGCTCGCGAGAGAGCGAGAGAGAAAGGAAGTCACGTCATTATCGAGTACCGTATTGCATCGCCCTCGAGTGTCGTTCCGGTCACCGTCCTCGCGCCTCAGCTCTCTTTGATTTCAGCGGTTCCTTTGCAACGATCTCACTCCTCCAGGCGTTGTTCTCGGTCACCAGAGTCCAACCAGCGAACGGTCGAAAGACCGCGCCGGATATCGGCCATTATTGAACGCCGCCCGTGGCTTTCTCACCGTAGCAATCGAGAGTTGCCCCGTTCGCCTCCACGCCTGCAGGAGCTACAGCCCGTGTGCAACGGCGCCTCGTCGGGTGGGGCCTGGGATTCCCTGGGGTGGAGGTGCTGTTTCGCCTGGTGGCATTGTGGACCCACCGTGACGCGGAGGGACGCCTCGCGTCACGAGGGAGGTCTCCCCTCCACCTTTCAGTCGGACATCGGCCGGGTCCCCAAGAGGAAAAGCTCCTGCAGCGTGGAAAGCTCGCTGGAAGTGGGATCAGAGCGAGGACATCGTTCGAAATTCCCGCGTATTAATTTCAACGCGCCGCCGAGAATTTCGGCTAATTCGCAACAGAGGCGCGAGAGCGAGGTCCGGCGGTCCTCGAGTGGTGGGGAGAAACAACGAGAGCGCGGAGCCTTACCGAGGCGTTAGAACAATCATTCTTCGTAACTGTGTCTCACCGGCGAGTCGCTGTTAACACCGAGCTCCTGAGCCCCAGCAACGACCACGTGCAGAGATTTCGCCTCGGTAAGCCCGTTCCTCTACTTTCTCCGATTCGTCGGATTATTGGGGTTTTTACGTATTAATTTTTAGAGTTTTGCCATTTATTGTTGGCGTGGAAGAATGAGGATGATATTCGAGCGGGAATGTGGCTCTTTTGTCTTCATTCTCTCCTAATTATTAAGTTTTTTTGGAGTACCCAATTTTCCGTCGAATCCCCCTTGGTGACTTGCGATATTCTTTTAGTTTCGTTATTCAATTTTTATCGACTACGATAAATAATATATAAAGTTTAATGAGTAATTTTATAGTGTAATATTGGCCAGTCTAGGCTATTATATTTCGTCGCAATTTTGTGTTACGCGTTCAAGGCCGGCCGCGAGCGCATCGCGCCGGTTTGTTTTCGTGCTATCTCTCTCTCGCGCGGCCTCGAGTACGTTAAGCATTGTTGTCATTCTTGTTCGTCTCGGATCCCTTCAGTATTTTGTTCTCGAGTTTATTTCACCCAATTTTCGCATTTCTGTTATCTCGAAATATTATTTCGGGGCCGGGTTAAAATTCCGAACTTTGAATGACCAGAAAGCTCAGAATTCCGAAATTATCAGTTAGTACTCAATACTTCGGAAAATTCATAATTCCGAAAATTTGTTAACAGATTTATCATATCACCGAAAATAATAATACACCCAGGAATTAAATGACAACAATCATGAGACCGATTGATATAATGTCGACATTAAAACACAGGACAAAAACAGATATCAACTTCCCATAATCAGAAAGCTCACAGTTCCGAAAAATTGTCGGGTTAGAAATTAGGGTTCCTGAATTGCTAAGGTTTGTACAGGGAAAAGTTCCGAAAATAAGAATATCGATTCATCATTGATAGCCAAACATCCATGCATTAAATGTTCACAATGAAACATCAAGGATGATCAGAACTCCGAAAAATACGAAACCACGATAGATCAAAACTCCGAAAGGATACTGCCCCGAAAGATCAAAACTCCGAAATAATTTCACCGGAAAGTCCAAAACTCCGAAATATTCAACACTATAAAAAATATCGGCTATGAAAGTTTCGAAATTTTACGTATGTTGATGTGGCGTAAATATGAATCATTTTCAATGAATCAACACATTATTTCAAGAACCTTTGTTTTTTATTAAGAAATGATTTTACGTTAATCTTGAAAAGTTTTTATGCATAATGACAATGTTCTATTTTCTTATTTAAAACTCGACTAGAAATCACCCTCCCGACTAACCTACAATTTGAATTTTTTTAATTATACGCCCTACAACTAACTTTACTTTTAGCTACTTGATCTATGAAATCGGAAAAGTACACCGACAGCATTCTTATTGTTATCGGTACGTTGGAACATTTCTCAGTCAATGATAAAATACTTCTTTTATTTTTTTTTATACATACATTTGAGTGCTGATGGTAAACTTTTTTTGTGTTAAGGTTTTCAATTGTAAATTTTTTTTTCGAAAACATTGCAATTGGAGTCAACGAACATACTGATTGAAGATGTTTCTTCCCCGTGGCGGAAGAGGAATTTTTCGAGATACCATACCTGTATTTCTACTTTCATTTTAAAAATCACCTCTCAATAATATACCTCTGATTTTAATAGGGCCTACATTCATAAATTATTGTGATTGAAATTTTTCACTTTTTCCATCATCACAAACATTGAAATAAAAAATCTTTAGGATCATTTCTGACAATTTTTTTTTCTTTTGTTTTATAATCGAGTGTCTTTTTGACACCGAAGGACTAAACAGCGCTGCTCAGTACGGCATATAAAAATAATGATCTTGCTGGGACAAAGCGCCACGCAATACAAAATTGTTAATTTTGCTGCGCAGCACTCTCTCGCAATCCAATCAAGAAATATTGAACCTTCATCAAATTCCTTTTCTCGGAATTTAGTGGCTGCCCGCTGTCCCGCCGTTAGCTGCTGATTCGTCTTTTTTCCACCTAGCTGAAAGAAAATATATTTATTTTTCGAGAACGTTGTAATGTTGTTTGATTTTTGACAAATAAAATATTATATATCATTCATTGATAACAATTCCACCGCGGAAAAAGATAAAAAATAGAATAGACTTTTTTTTAAGTGTTATTTTTATCAAAATCCTTGAATAAGTGATAACATAAAAATAATCTTTATCACTTATCAAGAAATGAAAAGATAGAGTTTAAAAAAATTGTTTCTAATGTCCTATTGTATTACCCTATTATTATACATCATAATATTGTGTACAATATAATATTATTATATTTTTAATGGATTTTGTTTTCAATGAAGATATACAATATTTAATGAGGAAATAATCAGATCACATTACACAAAATTAACTTACTATATTTACAACTAGAAAACTCTATACACATATGTGGTATAATACCATTTTCAAGGATATATAGTCTATCGGTACGATCGAACAAATGTATGCTTGATAGAATAGCTAAACGTTGAACTACGAAAACAGTAAGTTGATGACGGTAACTGGAAGACGTTACATGAGTTGAATGAATCACAATTCATCAATTCCTTATTCTTATATACTCGTTAAATGAATGATCACTTTAACTTTGGAATCCTATATTTTAAGGGATCGTTCGGGATACGGAGTCAAAGCTGAATTGTTTTTGTTCGAAAAAAAGTGATTGAAAATTTATCTCCAGACGAATAGCGAAATGAAAAAGGAAAAGTTCCAAGAGGCGTTCAAACGCTTAAGACGAAGACGATACATTAGAGACGTTAACAAAATATTGAAGACGAAGACGATGAATCGGAGACGAAGACGATATTTCGAAAACGAATATCTAACGTGATTGTGGACGTGCATTAATATGGAATCATTGGGAGAAAAGACTAGGATCCGAGGAAATAACAGACAAGCCTCTACTAAAGTACTACAAACTTTCCATTAATTAATTTTTGATGAGGAGGCAAATAAACAGAGTAGAAGAAGACTATGAAATTTTTCGGGATTTCCATTTGAAAGAAACGGCAATGAGTATTATTCTAAACTCGAATTTGCGTGTACGAATTTTTCCGCGGGGCATTTGATTTCCCTCATATATACCCATAGAATATTTATTACATACATATGTATACATATAAGTATTAACAATCACGTGGATTCATTACTTTGACTGAATTTTCTATTGATATTGTTAATGAAAATCACTTAATAACAAATTTTTCCGAGACTGTTGATTCGCCTGATCGAAATTCATAAATACCATTCACAATTGTAAGGGAAGGTTTGAAAATAATCAGGATCACGAATTTTTTAAACTCGAATTTATTTATTATAAAAATAAATAGTGTGGATTCCTCTTTACGCAAGCTCATTATAAATGGCAATGAATTGTATAAAATCTGCCCTACATTTGGGGCACCGTCTTATTGCTTCCTGTCCCAGGATTGTTGCGCATCTTAGGCAGCTACAATTGTGGCCGCATGGAACGAATCCGTGGGTGACTATGTTATCCAAACATATTACACATTTTGGTGCTGTAAAAGAAAAAAATCATTAGCGTATGTCATAAATAGTTTGGAAACATACCGTTAACAAAAAACATAACTGCGATGTGAAAAAAAACCAAGAATATAAGAATATAAGAAGAAAGAAAGAATTGGCAAACATATAATTCATCATTCTTTCGGAATAATTTCATTCATTCAACCTGTCAACAGACAAAATTACGCGAACAAATACCCTATGTCTGATATCAAATAGGTATCGATGGTTTTTCTTTTTAATATTGCTTACTAGAAACAGCAAATATTTCGAAGATTTTTTAAAGATTTGCTTTTCGGAGACGCGATTTTTTTTGCCAATTTTGTCCCAATCACCCGAGCCTTTGTGAACAAATCGTAAAATAATAAAGATGCCAAAATTTATATAGCAACCGATGGTATTTTTTTAAATAATTCAAATCCTTGAAGAGTCCTCCCGGAGGTGCAATTAGTTCACTGATTTTTTTTTACCGCCTTTTTACCTATTTGGGAGCGGCTCGTAATAAAACAGCTGCCATTTTTTCAAAGATTTTCTCAGAAATTTGCTTTTTGAGGATGCGAAATATGCACTAATTTTTTCTAAACTCCTTTCCGATTCATCTGAACGTTACTAGCAGAAATAAAGCTCCCAAGTATCATATTGCAAGCTGCAGATTATCTTACTGACTACAAACTACGTAAACGGTGCTTTTTGGCTGCACGATTCTTTCGGAATATTTTTTAACACTTTTTGTCAGGATTTATAAACGTGAACACCTTTTCGCCACTTATTCTCCTACCATCCCTGGTTCGTTTACGCATTACACTTTATAAAAAAGTTGCTGAGATCTACACATCAAACGGTGCATTTTCTTATAGACTACAGACCCCCTGAACGATGCTCTTCGGCGACACGATTCTTCGGCATTTTCTCCTCATCCACTCTGAGCCTTTGTGAACAAATCGTGAAATAAAAAAGATGCCAAGATTTATGTAGCGACCGTTATAATTTTTTAGATAATTCAAGTCCTTGAAGAATCCTCCTGGAGATGCAATTTGTTCACTAATATTTTTCTACCGCCTTTTTAACTATATTGGAGCAGCTCGTAATAAAGCAGCTGCCATTTTTTCAAAGATTTTCTCAGGGATTTGCTTTTTGGGGATACGATATATGCACTAATTTTGCCTTTACCGCTTTCCGATTCATCTGAAGGTTACACGTAATAATACAACTTCCAAGTATCATAGAGCAAGCTGCAGATTATCTTACGGACTACGAAGAACCACTTTAACGGTGCTTTCGGGCTGCACAATTCTGTTAGAATTTTTTCCCCATTTTTTCTTTGGATTTATAAGCCATAACGCTTTTTTACCATTTTTTCCATACCAACTTCCAATTCGTTTACGCATTATATGTTATAAAAAAGATGCTGAGATCTGCACAGCAAACTGTAGATTTTCTTATGGACTATGGACTCCATGAACGATGCTTTTTGGCGGCACGATTCTTCTGGCAATTTTCTCCCAACCCACTCTCAGCCTTTATGAACAAAACGTTAAATAATAAAGATGCCAAAATTCATATAGCAACCGATGGTATTTTTCTAATAATTCAAGTTCTTAAAGATTCCTCTCGGAGATGCAATTTGTTCACTAATTTTTTCTACCGCCTTTTTATCTATTTGGGAGCGGCTCTCAATAAAACATTTTTTCAAAGATTTTCTCAGAGATTTGCTTTTTGTGGATGCGAAATATGCACTAATTTTTTCTGAACACCTTTCCGATTCATCTCAACGTTACTAGCAAAAATAAAGCTCCCAAGTATCATATTGCAAGCTGCAGATTATCTTACTGACTACGAACTACGTAAACGGTGCTTTTTGGCTGCACGATTCTTTCGGAATATTTTTTACCACTTTTTGTCAGGATTTATAAACGTGAACACCTTTTCGCCATTTATTCCCCTACCACCCCCGGTTCGTTTACGCATTACACTTTATAAAAAAGTTGCTGAGATCTACACAGTAAACGGTGCATTTTTTTATAGACTACGGACCCCCTGAACGATGCTCTTCGGCGGCACGATTCTTCGGCATTTTCTCCCCGTCCACTCTGAGCCTTTATGAATAAATCGTGAAATAATAAAGATGTTAAGATTTATGTAGCGACTGTTATAATTTTTTAGATAATTCAAGTCCTTGAAGAATCCTCCTGGAGATACAATTTGTTCACTAATATTTTTCTACCGCCTTTTTAACTATTTTGGAGTAGCTCGTAATAAAACAGCTGCCATTTTTTCAAAGATTTTCTCAGGGATTTGCTTTTCGGGGATGCGATACATGCACTAATTTTGTCTTTACCGCTTTCCGATTCATGTGAACATTACTCGTAATAATAAAGCTTCCAAGTATCATAGAGCAAGGTACAGATTATCTTACAGACTACGAAGAACCACTTTAACCGTGCTTTCCGGCTGCACAATTCTGTTAGAATTTTTTTCCCATTTATTTCTTTGGATTTATAAGCCATAACATTATTTCGCCATTTTTTTCCGTACCACCTTCCAATTCGTTTACACATTATATGTTATAAAAAAGCTGCTGAGATCTGCACAGCAAACTGTAAATTTTCTTATGGACTACGGACCCCGTGAACGATGCTTTTGGCAGCACGATTCTTCCGGCAATTTTCTCCCCACCCACTCTCAGCCTTTATGAACAAAACGTGAAATAATAAAGATGCCAAAATTCATATAGCAACCGATGGTATTTTTTTAATAATTCAAGTTCTTGAAGAGTCTTCCCGGAGATTCAATTTGTTCACTAATTTTTTTCTACCGCCATTTTATCTATTTGGGAGCGGCTCTCAATAAAACAGCTGCTTATTTTCCAAAGATTTTCTCAGAGATTTGCTTTTTGGGGATACGATATCTGCACTATTTTTTTCGTTACCGCTTTCCGATTCATCTGAACGTTACTTGTAATAATAAAGCCACCAAGTATCATAGTGCAAACTGCAGATTATCTTAAAGACTATAAACCCCTTAAACGATGTTTTTCGGCTGTCCGATTCTCTCAGCACACTCCCTCCCCCCTTCTCTTCGGCTTTGTGAACAAAATATAAAATAAAATAGATGCTAAGATTCGTGAAGCAGCTTGTTTGATTTTTTCGAACCTTACAGCCCCTTAAGCGGTTCGATCTGACCAGGTCTTTTAAATTTTATCCTTTTTCAATAAGTCGGGAAATAAAAAGTACGCCGGGGTAATGTAATCCTTAGAATCATCGGTAGTTTGGCTTTATGCTTATTTGATGATTGGCATATTTCTGCGACGTACTTCCCTTGTTCTTTTCGGCTGACATTTGATTAATATTATTTTGTTTTACTGTCATATTCATTTCATATTACTAGATTGCGCTTTTCTACATCTACGGCATTTTTTATTGCGTGATCTATGCTCCATGTCTTTAAATTTCTCCTCCCACTTCTTTTGAACTCAAAAATGAAACAACCAAAAAGATCTCGATATCAAACATCGGGCACTCCACTGTACTATTTTGCATGTTAAAAGGTTATGTTATAAATGACGGCTAATATTGTAAGATATAATAATAATGTCTCATGTTCGCAGTTCTTTTGAGCTTCAAAACTTGTATAACTGTAATTTAGCCAAGTATTACTCTATTGAAACGTGGAATAGTTACAGCCAGAAACGAAGTGTGCAATTGAAGAATATTAACTTCGTCCGCAATCGTCGGTAATCTCGTCCGCATCCACACTTCGAGAAGCGTGGGCAAAAGCACACAATTCACTGGGCTAAAAGCTTGGTGAACACGTGCTCTCGGCTGCATAATGCATGCATACGGAACACCCAAAATAGGGTTGAATAATCAAAATTCGCTGTATTTTAACTTGTAGTTTCATTCCGCTATCAAGTATCTGTTCCCGAAACATCAGCCTACTATCGTGGTCATGAACAAAGAATATACGTGACTCAGATTATCAACCTTAGTTTGAATAATGTCGTCCGCATCCACACTCCGAAAAGCGTGGGCAAAAGCATACAATTCAGTAGGGTAAAAGCTTGGTGAACGCGTGCTCTCGGCTGCATAATGCATGCATACGACACACTCAAAATCGGGGTGACTAATCAAAATTCGCTGTATTTTAACCTGTAGTTTCATTCCGCTGTTAAGTATCTGTTCCCGAAACATCAGCCTACTATCGTGTCATGAACAAAGAATATACGTGACTCAGATTATCAACCTTAGTTTGAATAATGTCGTCCGCATCCACACTCCGAAAAGCGTGGGCAAAAGCATACAATTCAGTAGGCTAAAAGCTTGGTGAACGCGTGCTCTCGGCTGCATAATGCATGCATACGACACACTCAAAATCGGGTTAGCTAATCAAAATTCGCTGTATTTTAACTTGTAGTTTCATTCCGCTGTCAAGTATCTGTTCCCGAAATATCAGCCTACTATCGTGTCATGAACAAAGAATATACGTGACTCAGATTATCAACCTTAGTTTGAATAATGTCGTCCGCATCCACACTCCGAAAAGCGTGGGCAAAAGCATACAATTCAGTAGGCTAAAAGCTTGGTGAACGCGTGCTCTCGGCTGCATAATGCATGCATACGACACACTCAAAATCGGGTTGACTAATCAAAATTCGCTGTATTTTAACTTGTCGTTTCATTCCTCTGTCAAGTATCTGTTCCCGAAATATCGCCCTACTATCGTGTCATGAACAAAGAATATACGTGACTCAGATTATCAACCTTAGTTTGAATAATGTCGTCCGCATCCACACTCCGAAAAGCGTGGGCAAAAGCATACAATTCAATAGGCTAAAAGCTTGGTGAACGCGTGCTCTCGGCTGCATAATGCATGCATACGACATACGCAAAATCGGGTTGGCTAATCGAAAGTCGCTGTATTTTAACTTGTAGTTTCATTCCGCTGTCAAGTATCTGTTCCCGAAATATCAGCCTACTATCGTATCATGAACAAAGAATATACGTGACTCAGATTATCAACCTTAGTTTGAATAATGTCGTCCGCATCCACACTCCGAAAAGCGTGGGCAAAAGCATACAATTCAGTAGGCTAAAAGCTTGGTGAACGCGTGCTCTCGGCTGCATAATGCATGCATACGACATACGCAAAATCGGGTTGGCTAATCAAAAGTCGCTGTATTTTAACTTGTAGTTTCATTTCACTGTCAAGTATTTTTTCCTGACATTTTAGCTTACTATCACGTCATGAATAAGGAATATACGTGACTCTGATCGAAACCCATGACAACTATTACTTTATTGGAATGTAAAATTTTAACAGCTAGAAACAAAGTATGCAATTGAAGAATATTAACCTTAGATTTGTTAATCTCATCCGCATCCACACTCCGAAAAGCATGGGCAAAAGCACACAATTCACTGGGCTAACAGCTTGGTGAACGCGTGCTCTCGGCTGCATAATGCATGCATACGACACACTCAAAATCGGGTTGGCTAATCAAAATTCGCTGTATTTTAACTTGTAGTTTCATTCCGCTATCAAGTATCTGTTCCCGAAATATCAGCCTACTATCGTGGTCATGAACAAAGAATATACGTGACTCAGATTATCAACCTTAGTTTGAATAATGTCGTCCGCATCCACACTCCGAAAAGCGTGGGCAAAAGCATACAATTCAGTAGGGTAAAAGCTTGGTGAACGCGTGCTCTCGGCTGCATAATGCATGCATACGACACACTCAAAATCGGGGTGACTAATCAAAATTCGCTGTATTTTAACCTGTAGTTTCATTCCGCTGTTAAGTATCTGTTCCCGAAACATCAGCCTACTATCGTGTCATGAACAAAGAATATACGTGACTCAGATTATCAACCTTAGTTTGAATAATGTCGTCCGCATCCACACTCCGAAAAGCGTGGGCAAAAGCATACAATTCAGTAGGCTAAAAGCTTGGTGAACGCGTGCTCTCGGCTGCATAATGCATGCATACGACACACTCAAAATCGGGTTAGCTAATCAAAATTCGCTGTATTTTAACTTGTAGTTTCATTCCGCTGTCAAGTATCTGTTCCCGAAATATCAGCCTACTATCGTGTCATGAACAAAGAATATACGTGACTCAGATTATCAACCTTAGTTTGAATAATGTCGTCCGCATCCACACTCCGAAAAGCGTGGGCAAAAGCATACAATTCAGTAGGCTAAAAGCTTGGTGAACGCGTGCTCTCGGCTGCATAATGCATGCATACGACACACTCAAAATCGGGTTGACTAATCAAAATTCGCTGTATTTTAACTTGTCGTTTCATTCCTCTGTCAAGTATCTGTTCCCGAAATATCGCCCTACTATCGTGTCATGAACAAAGAATATACGTGACTCAGATTATCAACCTTAGTTTGAATAATGTCGTCCGCATCCACACTCCGAAAAGCGTGGGCAAAAGCATACAATTCAATAGGCTAAAAGCTTGGTGAACGCGTGCTCTCGGCTGCATAATGCATGCATACGACATACGCAAAATCGGGTTGGCTAATCGAAAGTCGCTGTATTTTAACTTGTAGTTTCATTCCGCTGTCAAGTATCTGTTCCCGAAATATCAGCCTACTATCGTATCATGAACAAAGAATATACGTGACTCAGATTATCAACCTTAGTTTGAATAATGTCGTCCGCATCCACACTCCGAAAAGCGTGGGCAAAAGCATACAATTCAGTAGGCTAAAAGCTTGGTGAACGCGTGCTCTCGGCTGCATAATGCATGCATACGACATACGCAAAATCGGGTTGGCTAATCAAAAGTCGCTGTATTTTAACTTGTAGTTTCATTTCACTGTCAAGTATTTTTTCCTGACATTTTAGCCTACTATCACGTCATGAATAAGGAATATACGTGACTCTGATCGAAACCCATGACAACTATTACTTTATTGGAATGTAAAATTTTAACAGCTAGAAACAAAGTATGCATTTGAAGAATATTAACCTTAGATTTGTTAATCTCATCCGCATCCACACTCCGAAAAGCATGGGCAAAAGCACACAATTCACTGGGCTAACAGCTTGGTGAACGCGTGCTCTCGGCTGCATAATGCATGCATACGACACACTCAAAATCGGGTTGGCTAATCAAAATTCGCTGTATTTTAACTTGTAGTTTCATTCCGCTATCAAGTATCTGTTCCCGAAATATCAGCCTACTATCGTGGTCATGAACAAAGAATATACGTGACTCAGATTATCAACCTTAGTTTGAATAATGTCGTCCGCATCCACACTCCGAAAAGCGTGGGCAAAAGCATACAATTCAGTAGGGTAAAAGCTTGGTGAACGCGTGCTCTCGGCTGCATAATGCATGCATACGACACACTCAAAATCGGGGTGACTAATCAAAATTCGCTGTATTTTAACCTGTCGTTTCATTCCTCTGTCAAGTATCTGTTCCCGAAATATCGCCCTACTATCGTGTCATGAACAAAGAATATACGTGACTCAGATTATCAACCTTAGTTTGAATAATGTCGTCCGCATCCACACTCCGAAAAGCGTGGGCAAAAGCATACAATTCAATAGGCTAAAAGCTTGGTGAACGCGTGCTCTCGGCTGCATAATGCATGCATACGACATACGCAAAATCGGGTTGGCTAATCGAAAGTCGCTGTATTTTAACTTGTAGTTTCATTCCGCTGTCAAGTATCTGTTCCCGAAATATCAGCCTACTATCGTATCATGAACAAAGAATATACGTGACTCAGATTATCAACCTTAGTTTGAATAATGTCGTCCGCATCCACACTCCGAAAAGCGTGGGCAAAAGCATACAATTCAGTAGGCTAAAAGCTTGGTGAACGCGTGCTCTCGGCTGCATAATGCATGCATACGACATACGCAAAATCGGGTTGGCTAATCAAAAGTCGCTGTATTTTAACTTGTAGTTTCATTTCACTGTCAAGTATTTTTTCCTGACATTTTAGCTTACTATCACGTCATGAATAAGGAATATACGTGACTCTGATCGAAACCCATGACAACTATTACTTTATTGGAATGTAAAATTTTAACAGCTAGAAACAAAGTATGCAATTGAAGAATATTAACCTTAGATTTGTTAATCTCATCCGCATCCACACTCCGAAAAGCATGGGCAAAAGCACACAATTCACTGGGCTAACAGCTTGGTGAACGCGTGCTCTCGGCTGCATAATGCATGCATACGACACACTCAAAATCGGGTTGGCTAATCAAAATTCGCTGTATTTTAACTTGTAGTTTCATTCCGCTGTCAAGTATCTGTTCCCGAAATATCAGCCTACTATCGTGTCATGAACAAAGAATATACGTGACTCAGATTATCAACCTTAGTTTGAATAATGTCGTCCGCATCCACACTCCGAAAAGCGTGGGCAAAAGCATACAATTCAGTAGGCTAAAAGCTTGGTGAACGCGTGCTCTCGGCTGCATAATGCATGCATACGACATACGCAAAATCGGGTTGGCTAATCAAAAGTCGCTGTATTTTAACTTGTAGTTTCATTTCATTGTCAAGTATTTTTTCCTGACATTTTAGCTTACTATCACGTCATGAATAAGGAATATACGTGACTCTGATCGAAACCCATGGCAACTATTACTTTATTGGAATGTAAAATTTTAACAGCTAGGAACAAAGTATGCAATTGAAGAATATTAACCTTAGATTTGTTAATTTCGTCCGCATCCACACTCCGAAAAGCATGGGCAAAAGCACACAATTCACTGGGCTAAAAGCTTGGTGAACGCGTGCTCTCGGCTGCATAATGCTTGCATACGACACACTCAAAATCGGGTTGACTAATTAAAAGTCGTTGTATATTTTTATCTTCATAACTCGAATAAAAATTGAAATATGAAGTTAATAGGAAACTAAAATATTTTTGCACATTTAATAAAGACCTGGCAATTTTCATGACGGTTAATTTTGTTCAATTTTTCAAACCTTGGAAATAATTTCACCATTGCAGTTACTGGACAACAGCCTATCTGCTCAAAAGAACAACGAACATTCGAATCAAATATTTCCATACATTATTACCCATGACAATCTTGTCTTATTATATTTTCTTGATTCCTCAACGTTTTGACAAATATAAACTAGTTTTTCTTGATATTTCGCCGTTATGTACTGTTTGTTTCTGGTTGCTGTGAAAATGTTGACTGTAGTTCAGTTATTTATTTTATTTTATTCCATTAGTTTTACTACTGAATTTCTCTTTCAAGTAAAACCAAGAAATTAATTCCAGTCAACATTTTCCATTTACAACGTACGCCTGCAGTAACATTATGGAAGATGCAAAATAGATTCACACAGCTATCGAATGTACATATTCTTTTTTAGATAACGGACTCTGGTCACGTCCATGTATCCCCGCTAAGAAGTGAAATAAGTTTAAGTTTGCCAGCTATATATATTTCACGATTGTAGAATAAAAAATCACTTATTTAAGGTTGAACAAACAATTGATAAGGAAATTAAGAAGAAAAAAGCCAACATAATCTAACGAAGTAAATTATTACGAGAATCTATTTTGCACCTTTGACGAACATTTTATGTTACCTTGTGTATCAGTTTTCCTCTTCTTCGCTCGTCTTTTGTGCCCGTAAGACCGTGCTTCGACGTCGCCGATCTGTGCTTTCATTTGTCGCCTTCGTTTATTGCGCAGGTTTTTTTTTCGACTTTTTGAAACTGTAAAATATTATACTCAGCAGTCTTTTTCTGTTATCTTATGTTATAATAACTGGTATAATAGACCGTACAAGTTCTTTATATTCAAAATCCTTCAATTATCGAACACGAAGTTGATATAGTAATTGTTACCGTTATTGGTTCCTACTGGAGCCTCTGGCAGGCGGGGGGAAGGTGAAGGTGGAGATGAGATTCCATCCAACGAAATATCCTCAACAGCATGAGGATAGTCTTGTGGGGCGTCAAATTGACGTCCTTCTAATCGTTAAATGAAAAAAATTATATAATGAAATTGCAACGATACAATAATACTTGTCAAAATACACTTGCAGCGACATTTTTATTCAAAAACTTCAATCGTGAACATTAATTTTTACACCATAATATTATTAAGTATGTCACAGTTACTATATTCGTCAACCGTTTCGGGCTCGATGGAAGAAGTTAATATTGTGATTAATTACCGTTTTCGGTTTCTACTGAAGCCTCTGGCAGGCGAGGGGGAGGTGAAAGTGGAGGTGGAATCTCATCTAACGAAGCATCCTCAGCTTCTTGGGGAGAGTCTGGTTGGACATCGAATTGACCTCCTTCGAATCGTGAAATAAAAAAAGTGATATAATCAAATTGAAACAATACAATAATTCTCATCAAAATACTCATGAGGCAAAATTCCTATTCAAACACTTCAAACATTTCCATCCATATGCCGACGATAATATTGTGAAATATTTTACCGTTATCGTATTCATCATCAGTTTCGAGCTCGGTGGAGGACGACAAATCGACGTGATCCGTATCCGACTCTACAAAGACATATATTTTTGAGTTTCATCATAAACGGTAATTCATGCAATTGTTGAAATCTTTACTCTATTCTCTTCATTACATGTAATAGAGCGTATAAAAAATAATCGATATTATTTTTCATGTACAAAAGGATAAATTCGTTCTGTTTTGCAAAAAAATAGTCATCTAAAGGAAAAGCTCGAAATTAAATTACTTCGGTCATCGCGCCGTATGTCACCATTTTCCATAAATTTGACAGAGAAAATAGATGCCTTAAGAATTATCTACCGAAACATCTCAGTTCCTATATACATCTTATAGACAATGGTAACGTGTGGCAGGATGACCGAAATATTTCAATTTTTAAGCTCTCTTTCAAGGTAATTCCTTTTTTCACATAACAAAACACTTTTACCCCTTGGCACTCGCAAAAACTATCGACTTTTTCCGATTAAGCCTAATGTTTTATTATAATTGAATTCACCATGATTGAACACCAGCTCAGCTTCGTCATCGATCTCCCTGGGTGTCACATCATAATCGGGATCAGCAACTTGAAAATGACAATGTATATAGACATATAGTTTTTAGATTTACGAAATTAATTTCTACGCCTAATTAAAAAAAAAAAAAACAATTTTTAGCCCACTTTAACATATATACATGAGGGTGGCCCTTTCTGGGCTCAACATTTATTTGCCCTTCCTATGGGCTACAGTTTCTCCTAATACATTTAAAGAAATGTGCGTGGAATTCTCAGGTGCAAATTCCGATTCCAAATATCTTCTCAGAGCCTTCGAATTTTGCCGTTTTATTAGTACGAAGTTTCTGCCGTTTCACGGTTATACTTTTTTCCATCGCGGTATTGCTTACTGCACGAATTTTTAGGGAAATGTACAGATTTTTATGAACATAAGTTTCAGTTATACATCTGAAAAAAAAAAATATTTCTTTTACCTTCAATGCTGGAAAATTCTCATTTTGTATGTTATTCTATTCCATAATGAGGATATTGGATACCATAAAAGAAAATAACAATTACAGCACAAATATCATACATATTTTTACCTTGAAATATATAGATGTATTCTGAACATTTTTTACCTTACAATGATGAAAAAAAAAAATTTCAGATGTATTTCTAAAAATTATTCCACTAAAAATCTGTACATTTTCGGAGAGATGCCTACTATAGAAAGCAAGAAGTGTGCCAAGCTGCATAATTTTTGAAGCTTCACTGTGACGAGAATGAAGGATAAGTGTAAAATGCCCGAAAATGCATATCAATCAAATGGCAAATTCTGAGGGTTTATAGGAGTTATTTAAAATCGGAATTGGAACATTAGGGTTTCACATACATTTTACAAAAATGTATTCAGAGAAATTTAAGCCCATGGAGAGGGCAAAAAGATGTTTTACCCAAAGGAAGACCATGCTAACTATACGTATAGGGTGGTCCTCATTTTAGGTATTTCGATTTTTTTTCATGATAGCCGTATACCGGTTCCAAATGGATAAAAACAGATGCCTGCTGAACTTGAGATCAATTTTATTTATTTCAACCTGGTTTCCCGAGTGATTAAATTTTGAAATCGGGAATACTCGTATATTTTACCATTTATAATTCGTACAATGTTTTAACCCATTACGAATCGATTTCAAAATTTGAAATTTCTCACAATTTTTTTCTCAGTACGAGACGCTATTGAGTATTACTATACAAGATTTTTCAATTCATAACAATTGATTACCGATCTATATAAATATCAATATTCTGCTAATTCGCCAGTAAAATTTTATTTCTTTGTATCTCAAAATTTTCACTCAACCCATTGAAATATTTATTACTTTAAATAAAAATTTTAGAGAAACTATTCTCTTATTATATTATATTAGTAATAATATATTATAATATATATATATATATATATATATATATATATATATATATATATATATATATGAGTAGATCCATTGGTTTTCGAGCATTTTCCTGGGAGGGGTCTTTCGAATTTGCTGAAAATTGAGTACTTCAAAGTACCTCAAAAACTGTCGCCAAATACCAAATTTCAACTGTCTAAGTGCCCAAGGTCATGAGAACGAGCCTTTTAAAAGTCTAAAAATCACCATATTTAGCCTATCTTCAAAATGATGATTCACGAAAACCTCACGTTCAAATTGAATGATACAAGTCACATTTTGTTCAGTATGCCATCTTGTTTGTAGAAAAAAAAATTGAATCACCTAAGCCAAAAGGCCTTTTATCCCGACTAAGTTAAATAACTTGAAATTTTCAATAATATGATGATTTTAAAATATTCGCCACAAATTCATTTTTAATCTCACTGACTTCTAACATGGCTCATTTTTTTCGTTCTTTTATACCCTTCAAGCGAATGCAGCTAAAAATTTCATTTGCGTAAAGGAACTCAGAGATATTTCATTTCAAAGTTAGTCATTTTTGAAATATTACGAAAAATCGCTGACTTTTACCTTACACTACGCATTTCTATCAACTTCAGTCGCTACCAAAATTTAGGTGAGAGTAGTTTTTTATATCTAGAACGACTCCCCTTAAGGAATTTCTTGGCCCGAACTTTCATCACTCTCTACAGCCTGCTGAAGATCACAATAATTCTGATTACTTTTGAGTTAAAAAATTAATGATGCAGTGTTCATTACTTTTTTTTTTTGGAGATTATTTTACGCACATTTCAATAGGGTCAAAGCAAGAAAATAATTTTTATACGTGAATACAAGAAGCCAAAATTCGTCGCAATTTACTTTTCAACGCAGCTC
The DNA here is from genome assembly GCA_963989365.1 of Rhimphoctona megacephalus. NCBI lineage: Eukaryota > Metazoa > Arthropoda > Insecta > Hymenoptera > Ichneumonidae > Rhimphoctona > Rhimphoctona megacephalus. The sequence continues at coordinate 10,259,632 of OZ022418.1, read as the reverse complement.
ATCGCTTTTATGCCAATCTGATTTTATAAATGTGAATGCTGGTAAATTTAAACGCCACTCATTCAGTTATTTCCTTTTATTTAATTCGACTCAGAAACACAAGAATATATAAAACTCCAAATGGAAATTGCCATTTACCTAAATTCATTCGGGAGAATCATATTTATACCAGATTTAATTAATATTTTTACTATATCAATACACATGAAAAATCCAATGTTTGCGTCACACACAGTCTACACAATATCCACTTCGTTGACGCAGCCCAATTTAAAAAGACTGAGGTTATAATTGTATCAATTGAGGAATTGAGGTTATACTACACTTTTGAATTGAGGTTACGAGAGGTATTGACATGGCATGTATATATTACAAAATTGTACTTTGCGATCGCAGCGCCTTTCATTTTCTACCGATTTTTGGGTACACTTCTTGTACGGTGTGTTCACTCCTTCTCTCTAGTCTTCCTGGCCTAGACACCGGTATCCAGGAGTAACATAAAGAGACACAGCTTACCAATAGGGACCGTGCGTGAGCTATAGAGAGCAGCACCACCGCCGATGTGCGCGCTCTCTCGTGTCTGAATGTGCAATTTGTGCGGTGTTATTTTGGCTTTGAATGATAGGAATAAAGACAAATTTTACGATTAATAATGTTAAAAATGAGCAATTAAGGTTTTCAGTTCGTGATTTATGATTGTGCTGGGGGCTAAAAATATATACAAATTTAAAAAAAAATGTGACTCAAGATATATCTCAAATGTCGTAGAAACACAAAGCACGGGCGACGAATCGGCCATATAATTCATTCCGTTTGTTTCTTGCTCTTTCATGCAAAATGGGCAGCACTCTCGGGAAAAGAACAGTATTTCAAAAATGGTTCATCTTCTAGAAACCAAAATGGTGTGTGAGAGCTGCCCTGCATTTACCAATATCTTTTTCATGAAACGAAACAAACAAATCAATTTTGTATCGTAACTCAATTAAAAAATCTTGTCGCCCGCGTATACGCGCTTGATTACTTAACACCTAGCTAATGGAGAAATTGCCCACTTCGTGGCGTTGTAAGCACCGCGCACGGCCCCTATGGGGGTTGAGTAGATACACTCGAATAATTATTGCTTTTTTCACTGATAACTAGATGACGCGAATAATACATTACTTATTTTACGAAAATGATTCAATTTTAAATTATGAAAAAATAACGTTTCTGAACGAATCTAAACAATGAGATTCGTAAAAATTAAGAGCTTGTCTATCATAATTGGAAAAATTTATGTATTTTAATTGAAGAATTGAAAAGACGTTTTTATTTTAAAAGAAATAAACATAAAATAATTTAAAGTAAAAATTTTGACTTAAATATGCTTTTTATAACGTGATAATAACGTTAAAAATTTCTTTACAGTTTTTAACGCAATGTTAGCTTAATTTTAGTATGACCGTATTGAAATGTGTGTAAAATAATCTTCAAAAAAAAGTAATGAACACTGCATCATTAATTTTTTAACTCAAAAGTAATCAGAATTATTGTGATTTTCAGCAGGCTGTAGAGAGTGATGAAAGTTCGGGCCAAGAAATTCCTTAAGGGGAGTCGTTCTAGATATAAAAAACTACTCTCACCTAAATTTTGGTAGCGACTGAAGTTGATAGAAATGCGTAGTGTAAGGTAAAAGTCAGCGATTTTTCGTAATATTTCAAAAATGACTAACTTTGAAATGAAATATCTCTGAGTTCCTTTACGCAAATGAAATTTTTAGCTGCATTCGCTTGAAGGGTATAAAAGAATAAAAAAAATGAGCCATGTTAGAAGTCAGTGAGATTAAAAATGAATTTGTGGCGAATATTTTAAAATCATCATATTATTGAAAATTTCAAGTTATTTAACTTAGTCGGGATAAAAGGCCTTTTGGCTTAGGTGATTCAATTTTTTTTTCTACAAACAAGATGGCATACTGAACAAAATGTGACTTGTATCATTCAATTTGAACGTGAGGTTTTCGTGAATCATCATTTTGAAGATAGGCTAAATATGGTGATTTTTAGACTTTTAAAAGGCTCGTTCTCATGACCTTGGGCACTTAGACAGTTGAAATTTGGTATTTGGCGACAGTTTTTGAGGTACTTTGAAGTACTCAATTTTCAGCAAATTCGAAAGACCCCTCCCAGGAAAATGCTCGAAAACCAATGGATCTACTCATATATATATATATATATATATATATATATATATATATATATATATTAGGGTGCTCTTTTTTCACGACTATTTTTTTTTTCGTTCCCCACGCAAAATTTTGTTTGATATGTCCAAAAAAAAATTCCCTCAAATTTTGAGCCCTTAATATTAACTCTAAGTACTTTCCCAGAGCGTGAAAAGATTTCCCATTTAAAATACACGTAAACTTTGATTTATTATTTTCAAATATCTATATCTCAGCGGCGATTTATGCTATCATAATGCACCAAGGCGCGATTTACTCAGGATTGAGTGCTCTATAAAAATGTCCATTGTGACATAGCTGTAATCTGTACATGTAAGATAGTACGGGTCGCTAAATCTGAGTTTTGTCGAAAATTTTCGTTTTTTTGACGTTATTCCATAAGTGACTAGATTTATGGAAAAAATGTAAATTGCAAACTTGTAGAAAATTTAATTTCTTACAAATAAATCTTATAAACCAAATCACTCAGATTAATATTTGTTGGGATATAAAACGTTAACTATTTTGTTATATGAAATTTTTCAGAATTTTCTAATCAAACTTGTCATAAATGCTGGTTTTCCATTTTTTATCACTACAATTTCATATAATTACCTTTTTGCTTCAGTCAGGTAAGTGAAAAAACATGAATAACTTAAACATCAAAGCATAATTGAAAAGAAAATAACATGTTGTATGTAATACGACTTATTATATCAATTTTTAGGTTAGACATCTCTATAATACCTATAACCTTGAAGTTAAATTTGTAATATATTATAGCAGCAGTTCAAACATATATGAAATATATCTCATATAATCCTGATCAGTGATCACAGCATGTTGATCGCGACCTCCTACTCCAATTGTCACAACTACACTTTAACTCAACCTTGAACGAGCTCAAAAAAAATCCGCTCGATTGCAGCGGTTTCTTTGTCCCCCCATTACGTAATACTTATGCGGCGAGATTTTATAACAAAGCTTTGTGTAAACTCAATGTGGTGGCGTCGTAAATGTATATACAACGTCGCATTGATCAGATTCTTGTGTTTAATATTATTACGGTTGAAAATGTGTGAAATAATTGGTAACAAAGTTCATAATTATTTGATTGGTTTCGAAATCAGTAAAATTAGTAAAAATAAGTTACCCTTGTATCGTGACATATTGAACTTGTTTATGTACAAACATCATTCTTTGAAACTGAGTGTGCGAAATAGTTCATCCAGTGTGATTAGTGATGCAAACGCTGTTTGGGCTGGTTTTTTGATCCCAACTATTAATAGTAGATAGATAAATTCTGCAAATAACTCGACAAATTATTCGATATTGCAAACCGTGCTGCCGTTAATAAAAATTTACCAGAGGGGCTTAAAAAAATCTTAACTGAGTATCGAGCAGGGAAAATTAATATATACTCGCCAGGAACTCATATTTTGCCAGAAAAAATATGTGAAAACCAATCTTCGATAGAACAACAAGCAGCATATGCAAACATGGATGAGGCAGAAATAGATTAGATTTAAAACTTAATAATTTCATACTGTTTTTGCTATAATTATGAATATTCTGACACAACAGTCAATTATTGAAAAATAATATCTTAAAACTAGAATCTGAAAATTTTTGTTATAGGTTTGAAATTGTCGCAATACTCGGTTTCAAGTAGCCAAGTATCGAGTTGCAGCGAATTAAAACGAACAAGTTGCTCGGAGTATGAAAATGAATTTCATCGACCTAAAATGAAAAAAATCGATATTTTGACTCCAGAACTTGTATCAGCACTAGACAGAACCCAAACTAGTGATAGAAACGCTATGCACATCATTTCAGCTGTTATCACAGCTGTTATGTATCATTTCAGTTTAGGGCTAGATATTGATAAATATAACTTGAGCTACTCTTCTATTCGTAATGCGCGCATTTCAAAAAGAGAAGCAATTGTGGATACAATAAAGAGCGAAAAAGAAGACGATGAATCTTTCGTAGTTCACTGGGATGGAAAAAGGCTCCCTACAGAATGAGGAACATCAAAAGCAGAACGGCTATCAATACTCATTTCAGGAAAAAATACTGAAAAACTTCTTAAAGTTCCGATTCTCCCTGATGGTACTGGAATTAGTCAAGCTACAGCAATATTCGAAACTTTAACGGAATGAAATATTTGTAACCAAATTAAAGCGATGTGTTTCGATACAACTAGTTCAAATACTGGTAAATTATTATCTTATATAATTTCTATTTTACTGTACAATTGCACGGAAAAATAACAGATTCAAAATAGAATTTTCGCAAACTCTGTAAGAAATTCATTTAAAAAATTGTTAAAATTAATACTTTAGTACGAATACTAAATTCGAAAATTCATATCTTAAAAAAAACCCTCTTGAAAATTTCAGGATATTTTCAGATTGATTGAAGAGATTATATAAAAAAAATTGAGCAAATAATTTCATAGGGAACTTCGATTTTTACGATTTTTCCAATTTTAAAGTTCTGCCAATTCATCATTTTTTGATTTTTTTTTCAAAATATTTTTTTTCCATAGCCCCAAATATCCCCTTCAAAACAAACTCAAATTTGTTTTGACCACTAGAATAGTTTTCGAGGTATTTAAAGAATAAACTTGAAAAATTGTCGAAAAAAAACTGTCGTAATTTTTTTTTTTAATTTTGATTTTGTCAAAGGACTTTGTTTTATGATGAAAAAAAACTTTTGACAAAGATTCATGCGAATTGAAAGGGTTCGATTCCAACCATTGGTCGATTTGACATGGAATGACCCCTATATAAAATCAACTTTTTTTTAAAGGTGACTTCAACGGTGCAAGTATCATATTAGAACAAAAAATTGGACGCGAGCTGTTATATCTCGCTTGTCGCCATCATATATCTGAATTGATGATGAAAAATGTCGCAGACATCGCGTAGCCAGCTTCAGATGGTCCAAATGTAGTGATATTCAAGAGATTCAGAGATCAATGGGTGAAAATCGATACATCAGCTTATGAAATAGGCATAGATGACGAACAGCTTTCAGATATCTTGAATGAAAAAAAGACGTTCTTGATTTTATTGAAGATCAATTGAAGGTATGGATACTTTCATGAATAATTGCGAAATTCAAAAATACAATATTCAATTCCATATATCGATAATTATTACGATGACTCATTTGCGTCCATATTCGACATAAATCTCAAATTTTTTTTTAGTTTCGAATTAGCCAAACCATTTTTTTGATTGAAAATTTTGGAATTATTGATTTATTTGTTAAATAATTATATAATTTCTTAAATCATTCAACTTTCTTTGCATGTATTATTTTTAGTGTAAAAATGATGAATTTAAAAAAAAAATTATTTCCTTTACTGTCTACCGATTTAGAATCACCATACAAGATATGACTATAAAGAATTACTGTCATTGAGCTTCATATTTTTGGATGGTTTGGACGGTCCCGGAGCCAAGTTCAAAGCTCCTGGTGCTTGCCATCACGCGAGATGGCTTTCAAAAGCTCTTTTAACTTGAAAATATATACGTTTCGCAAACAGTTCAACATATCAATCAGAGAATTGAATATTTTACGTAAAATATGTGTTTTTATCGTATTATTTTATGTCAAAATATGGTTCACAGCTCAAAATGCGATAAAAGCACCAAACTCTGATTTGCAACTGGTAAAAAATCTCTTAAAATACAGAGAAATTCATCCCACAATTGCAAATGCAGCGCTTGCTAAATTATGTAGACATTTATGGTATTTACATAAGCATGTCGCTTGCTTGGCTCTCTTCGATGAAGTAGTGTTGCGGGATGAAAAATTAAAAATCGTACAAAAAATAAAAAATGAAAAAGTCGTCGAAAAATCAAGCAAACGTTATGCAATACCTTATGAGGAAATTACTTTATTAAAAAACAAAAACATAAGTGATTTTGTAACTTCAAATTCATTATTTGTTTTTGAACAATTTAATCTTCCTCATGGATTTTTAAATTTTGACATTGATACATGGGAATCAAATCTTGAGTATCAGCAGTGTCTTGGAACTTTCAAAAATTTAAAAGTAGTCAATGATACTGCTGAGCGAGGAGTTGCATTGACTGAAACCTTCCACGATGCTTTGACTCGTAATGAAGATGAGAGACAAAAAATTTTCATGACTGTAAAAAATCATCGCTCAAAATACCCATCGTGTAAAAAATCACAGTATTGTGAAGAAAAAAATTCTTAAATATTTCCTGATTATACTTCCAAATAATAGATTTACATAACTATAATTGAATATTTGTAATTGATTGAAATCTTTACTTAATAAATTGTTGATTATGCTTCGATGTTCAAGTTATTTATGTTTTTTTACTTACCTGACTGTAGCAAAAAAGTAATTATACAAATTCTAGTGATAAATGATAGAAAACCAGCATTTATGACAAGTTTGATTAGAAAGTTCTGAAAAATTTCATATAACGAAATAGTTAACGTTTTATATCTCAACAAATATTAATCTGAGCGATTTGGTTTATGAGACTTTTTTGTAAAAAATTAAATTTTCTACAAGTTTGCAATTTACATTTTTTCCATAAATCTAGTCACTTATGGAATAACGTCAAAAAAACGAAAATTTTCGACAAAACTCAGATTTAGCGACCTGTACCATCTTACAGGTACAGTTTACAGCTACGTCATAATAGACATTTTTGTAGAGCACTCAATCCTGAGTAAATCGCGCCTTGGTGCATTATGATAGTATAAAATGCCGCAGAGATATAGATATTTGAAAAAAATAAATCAAAGTTTACGTGCATTTTAAATGGGAAATCTTTTCACGCTTTGGGAAAGTACTTAGAGATAATATTAAGGGCTCAAAATTTGAGAGAATTTTTTTTTTTGACATATCAAATAAAATTTTGCGTGGGGAACGAAAAAAAAATAGTCGTGAAAAAAAAGCACCCTAATATATATATATATATATATATATATATATATATATATATATATATATAGAGCATGCTATTTGTAAGAAAATGTTTATTAGTGTGTTTCTGGCCACATACATAAGATGCTTAATTAATCATATATAACAGTGTAATCTTTTATATTTTTCTCTTATGCTGAATCCGAGTACTTCAGCCAATGGTCGCTAACTATTTGCAAATCATGCTGCTGTTGTTTTTCATTTTTGGGAAATCGTGCATAAAATTCTTGCATTAATTTGGCCAGTCTTTCAGCGCAGTCATATATACAACTTGTAAAGTTTTGGTGGAATCGAACAACGTAAATCTGGTTGCCGATTCATTTGGACAGACCAATCGCCAAAAAACCGTTTTCTAAACGAAATCTTGCAAAAAATGAAATCGATTTAAAAAAGTGATAAATCATACTGTACTTGTTTCCATGAGGATTCTCATAACTTTTTATAATGCGATTTAAACCCATGTAATCCATATCTTTCGCTCTTAAAGTATTTCATGTAAATTTTTCGATATTTTGCAATTTTGTGGACTGTTCAAAAATGATGTATATATTGAAACATCGGCATCGACGTGCGATAACAGATATTTTTAGTCATAAATACTAATAATGTTCCATAAAGGTCTCAGTTGCCCCGGTTGTGCAATTATCATTAATTGCACTTTTCATTACATTGTTGTACTTTTCGACGATGGTGATCCAATAGGAACGAAACTGAAACTTGTTCACAGATTGCAGAACCAAGTAAAAATAACATGATTTTTATCATAGTTTTCATACAATGATAAAATAATGATAAAAATCATTTCATGAATAATGACATAAATTTTTTATAACTTCTGAATCGGTTAAACTTTTTGGAAGATTCAGTTCGAAAAACGAATTAATCTGGCGATTAATCTGTCTGAATGAATTGAACGAAAGTTACGTGATTGCCTTCAATTTCATTGAAACTTTACAATTTGTACATGACTGTGCTGGAAAAGGTGTCCAATTAATCCATATTTCTTGTGGACGATGTTCCAAAAACGAAAGAAAACAGCAATATGTTTCGCAAGTAGTCAGCGATCGTAGACTACACTATTCTGATGCAGCAAAAAACGAAATATATTGAACGATTACACTTTTTCATTTGTTTTTTTTTTTATCTCATGAATGTGACCTGCAACACACTAATGAATAATTTTCTTGTTAATGAATGTGCTGTACTTTCTATGACTTATCTTTAAGATAACAAATATTCCAATAGTTCGAAATGAAATTTCAGCAATGTATTGGTTGAATGGTAATATTTATATCGATTGGCAATCCAATAATTATGAATTGAAAAAACTCATATAGCACTCAATCATATCATATTTTATCTTATGAGAAGTTATGTGACGAATGTCAAATTTTTCAATCATTTGTACTGGGTGATAAAATCGTACGAATGATATATGTGGTAATAAAATCCATGTATGTTCCATTTAAAACTTTGATCACCTGAGGGAGGGCGGGCAAGGTTTACCAGGTACTCACCAGGTACAATGACTTCGGCACCTGCCTCCAATTCTTCCTCATCCTCAGAATTATTTTCCGGAAGCCGCATCAGTGCTTGGCTCACGTGACCTTTGAGCCCTGCAGTAAGGTCGAGAAATTCGGCCACCGTGATTTCTCTTGCAGCGAGCTTGTCCCATGCTAGTTACAAAATTTGATTAGTTTCGGGAGTACCTTCGCCATCACTGTATTTTAATTTTTGTAAGTACTAGAGGTGCAGAAATTCAGTTCCAATACCTCATTGCCGAAGATCGAAAAAGTATTAAGAACATACCATTCGTCAACTCTCTCCGCCTAAAAATCGTTGAGTATCGCGGATGTCGCCTGATCCGCTTATTCCGTCTCAAGCTTTCTACGTCATCTCTGGCGTTGGATGTCAGCTTGATGAGATGGCCTAGTTACATATACACTGTCATCAATAGGTGCTCTTAGGCCGAACGAATGGCATTTTTTTTGTTCTGATCAACATCCAGATTTTTACACTGAGAAAAAAAAATTGTTCATCGAACATAATCCATTGAGTTGGACGGAATATAGTGAATTCTACTGTTCTTTTACTGAATGAATTAAATTCTTTGACAATTCAAAAAAACATAGTTGAATCCACTATATTTTCGTCCAACCAAATGGATTTGGTTCGATACACAAAATTTTTTTCTCAGTACACATCTTCAAAATTCTTAGTACGAATCGATTGCAAGATTCACCTATGAACGTCCAAGCCGACGGATGTTGCCCCATTTTTGCTTTCAGCACACTATTGTATGCCTCGATCACGTTGTTGGTCCTCCGCGATAGCCGAAAAACACTGAATCCAGTTGGCTTCACTTTTCCCAACCACTGGCGCTCGTAGTAGCGGAAGAACACTGCAAATGTCCGCTGTAACGGAGCTGGCAGGGTATTTTTCAACGTCGCATATTCTCCAGATATCATTGATGCCGGCAAATATGCGAGGGCCATTATTTTTTTTAAAAATAATTTTGCCACCTCTTCTTGCCTAATTAAAGACGTCAAACGCAATGCCCGCACTTTTTTAAGTATAGCCTGAGAAATGAAAATATGTATGTTATAAATTTGATCAAACATCTAACGGAATCATATTTATTGTCAAGAAATTTCACCTACTCGATCATAATGCACACTGCAGCCGGCAACGATTGCGCGAGGAAATTCACTTCTGCATGCGTTCCTCAATGCTTGCTCGAAATCAGTTATAACCACCGCTATACCCTGGCCATTGATCATGACGGTTTTGACTTTGTTCAAAACAGCAATGTAGCTGAGTAGAAGAGCTATGCGGGTTCTGGCTCAAATGGAGGCGAGGGGTATGCGGTGCGGGGGCGGAGCCCCTGCGCCGCATGCCCCTCGCCACGACTTCAGAATGCCTCCTAGCTCTTCTACTACACTCCCCTCCCCTGCCCTCGCCACGACCCGGCAGTAGGCCCAGAGGGGAACGAGGTGTGTGGAAGAGAGATGGTTCGAAGCATAATGAGTGGGAGAGAGAGAGAGAGAGAGAGAGAGAGAGAGAGAGAGAGAGAGAGAGAGAGAGAGAGAGAGAGAGAGAGGAGGAGCGAGACAACCAGATGGGAAGATAAGTGAGTGTAAGAGAGCAAGTATGAAAAATAGATGTATGCTTGGAGGAGCATTTTAAACAATATCATTTAAAAAACAATTTCATTTCCAAAATTGATCTCGAGATGGATAGATGTGCGAGTATGTATGCAATCCACCCATCGGAAGACCCCTGGACATTGACGAAAAATGAACTCGAATCGATTCCCAAGGCTTTACTTTTAAAATATTTTAGCTACTGTATAACTTCATTGTGGGATCGTTTACCAGAGCATTTACAGTGTGATAGTGAGATACAATCATATCATGAGTGTGATGATCATTTTAATCCACCATGGGAACTGACTCATGTTGATGCTTTTGGACCCATGCGCCGAGATTGTGAAAAGTGCTTTATAATGGAACAACTGGTGAATATTTATGCGATTCAACGCATTAGGAATCCTCGAGAAATTACGCGAGAAGAGCTAGAAATTATATCACCAACGGCGTTTAAAAAATATTTCAGTGACTACACAGATATTTTGTGGGAGCGTTTACCAGAATATTACAAATCCGACAGTGAAATTAAATCATTTCGCCGATGCAATGAACATTGGAATACATCATCGATGGAAGATCACATTGACGGTCCCACACCTCTGCGTCGAAATTGTAGGAAATGTCGAGAGAGCGAAGAAGGCGTTTGAGCCTGTTCCGGGGTGCACGTGTCCACAGACGGGGGAGGCGTCTTCACCCTCATCCCTCTCTCCAAGCATTTCCATTTTTATCTTGTGAAAGCGTTTTTCTCATTCAAAGAATCTATGCAGCGAAAAAAAATATGTCAACCAAGAGTATCATGTTGATTCATGCCAGGACCCAACACATTTTTTCTTCCTGCAGGAAGTTCAAAGTTTGTTTTGTCTGCATCGCCATGTGCACACGCTTGGGCCTTGCAACGGCGACTCGGGAAATGCACTCATAACAGGAAGCGATAAATTTTCAACTTTATGATGTTTGGGTATCTCTAGAGGTCTAACCCATTTTTTCTAGCCGATCCCACCGGAAAATCCTTGTCGATAATGTCTTTTCTCTAATCTCATAGTCAAAACCCTCGAAGGTCTCGCTTGTCCCTGAGTTTTCATATCTTTCCTCCCTCTCCCTCCCTCTCTCTCTCTCTCTCTCTCTCTCTCTCTCTCTCTCTCTCTCTCAGGGAAAAACATCTTATTTAGGATATAGAGAAAAAAAGAAGGTTTTATCCGGAGGACCGACAAAATTATCACATTTTCAGTCGAGTTGTCTTGTGGCCCACATCTCTATCCTCTTTTTCTTCTTTTTTAATATGGCTTTTGCGGGTGCAGAAAAATATTTGCATGAGCAAGCCGCGTTGATTAATTCGCTAGAAGAATATACAGTGTGGGAAAAGAAGTGTAATGAGTTAATTGATAAGATAAAAGCGGAATCTCAAGTTAAACGTATACGATTGAGACTTGGATTTCACCAATATGTAGCAGCACAAATTTTGCGTTTGGAAGGTTTAAAACATACAACGAGTCAACGTTTCATACACGTCGGTGCGGGCAGTGATAATGGATTGATCTGGCGGGAGACGGAGAGTGCTTTCAAGAATCGTGTGTCAACTGGTGCAGTTATCAATCGGTCTCACATTGATCCACGGCTGTTCCTCATGGATGCGCGTGAATTAGCGATTGAAAAAGTGCGGGACTCTATTGAGCAGTATGATTGTGTTAAAGTGAATACGGCATTCAATGGCGAATTCACTGCAGGGGAAAAACATGCGTATAAAAGTATTAACGCGCGAAATGTTGAACTTTATCGAACATCGGACCTGAATGCATGGTATGAGCAGCGAATTGTAGAGCCTACACTGGCACTGCTAGAGGAATTTCAAGAACGCGACAGTGGATGGTCATTAATGCGGATATTAAATTTGACGGTGAATATTAACAAATACAAACCCTTAAGTGCAGGGTGTTATATTAAACTGCCGAGGGATATACAGATGAAGAAAGCAGTTGTGAATGTAAAATCACGGGACAATGCGTGTTTTGCATGGGCAGTGGTGGCCGTTCTCTATCCAGTACAAAAGAATGGTGATCGCGTTTCCTCATATCCTCACTATTCGACAGTGCTCAACTTCACAAACATTAGCTTCCCCGTCGCACTTAACAAAGTGAAAAAATTCGAAGTGTTGAACAATCTTTCGATAAATGTGTATAGAATGAAGAAGGATAGTGTGGTACCGATTCACGTGACTCAAAAGAAGAAGGATAAACATGTCAACTTGTTGTATGTGGAAAATGGTTGCGAGGGTAAAATCGGACACTACGTGTGGATTAAAAATCTTTCTCGTCTGGTGGGCCCAAGTTTGAGTAAACATAAATCCGAGATATACATCTGTGATCGGTAAGTGTGAAAAAGGAGAAATGAACTTTACATGTATTTTGAACATATATATAAAATATTTTTCAATTTACAGATGCCTACACTATTTCCCGACGAAAGAAAAATTGCAATTACACGAGGTGGATTGTGGTGAGATGAACGACTGTGCAGTCCGATTACCGAGCGATACGGACAAGTGGTTAAGCTTCACCAACTCGCAGCGGAAAGAACGTCTTCCTTTCGTCGTTTACGCAGATCTGGAGTGTATTTTGGAAAAAACCAGCGATGAAGAAAAGAAAAAGAACAAACATCAGCATCACCGGGCGTTTAGTGTTGGCTATTATGTAAGTTGCTCCTACGATAAATCACTATGTGAATATCATGAGTATCGCGGAAACGATTGTATAGCATGGTTTGTCAATCAGTTAAAAGAATTAGCTTTGCGGGTAGAGAAAATCTTATCAACTAATGTCCCCATGAAAGAGCTCACACCTGGAGAGTGGAAGCGATTCAGGGAGGATAAGCAGTGTCATATTTGTGAGAAGTTATTTTTAAAAGATGACCAGCGTGTACGCGATCATTGTCATCTAACAGGACAATTCCGAGGGCCAGCTCATTCGAACTGCAATTTAAATTATCAACATGCGTTTTTCATTCCAATTGTGTTTCATAATTTGTCGGGTTATGATGCTCATTTTATTATTAAAGAAATAGCTACTGCGTTCAAGGGGAAAACCGAAGTTCTACCGTTGACAAAAGAAAAATATATTTCATTCACAAAGATAGTTCAGACTTCTAAGGACTCGAGAAAAAATATTAAGCTGCGCTTCATTGACTCATTCAAATTTCTCGCGACAAGCCTGGATAAGCTCGCATCGTTTCTAACGATAGATAAACTTAAAATTTTAAAATCACAATTTCAAAGTTTGTCGGCAGATGATTTCAAGCTATTGACTCGAAAAGGAGTATTCCCCTACGAATATGTAGACAGTATAGAAAGATTAGACGAGACATCACTTCCGTCTCAAGATGCATTTTACAGTTCTTTGACTGACGAGACTATTAGTGAGACCGATTATGATCACGCTAAAGATGTGTGGAAACGGTTTTTCCTTCGAACGCTCGGCGAATACAGCGATTTGTACTTAAAAACAGATGTCCTGCTATTAGCAGACATTTTTGAAAACTTTCGTGACACGTGTCTGCAGAGCTATACTCTTGACCCAGCGCATTATTATACTCTTCCCGGATACACTTGGGATGCAATGATGAAAAAAACAGGTGTGAGATTTGAATTGCTCACGGACATTGACATGGTGTTATTCGTGGAAAGAGGAATACGTGGTGGTCTGAGTCAATGTTCTAGCAGATACGCCGAAGCTAATAATAAGTATATGAAGTCATTCAATTCATTAAGACCGTCATCATACCTGATGTATTATGATGTGAACAATCTGTATGGCTGGGCAATGAGTCAACCTCTGCCTTATGCAGATTTTCAATGGGTTGAAGACGTTTCAAACTTTAACATAGAATCGATTGCGCTGGATTCGTCTAACGGTTACATCCTCGAAGTTGATTTAGAATATCCCGAGAACTTGCATGATGCGCACATTGATCTACCGTTTTGCCCGACACATGGTAAGCCACCGGGCAAGAAGCAAGAAAAACTGCTTGCAACCGTTCAGAATAAAAAACGATATGTTATTCACTATCGTGCGCTACAACAATGTCTACGCCATGGACTGAAGCTCTCCAAAATACATAGAATATTAAAATTCAAGCAATCTTCTTGGCTTCAAACCTACATCGAGTTAAACACATATTTTCGGACAAATGCTAAAAATGAATTTGAAAAAACGTTATTCAAATTAATGAATAATGCGGTGTTTGGCAAAACGATGGAAGATGTACGCAATCATGTACAAGTTAAAATTTTAACCGAATGGGAAGGCAGGTACGGTGCAGAGGCAATGATCGCGAAACCAAACTTCCACAGTCGCAGTATATTCGCTGAAAACCTCATTGCGGTAGAATTGCGTAATCTCGAGGTGAAATTCAATAAACCCATATATGTAGGTATGTCAATTTTGGACATATCAAAAACGTGCTTATATGAATTTCATCATGATTTTATGGTTCCTTTATATCGGGACAAATGCAGTGTTATGTATACAGACACCGATAGTCTTATATATCACATTCGCTGTGAAGATGTATATGAGGATATGAAGCGCAATATTGAGAAATTTGACTCAAGTGACTATCCGACCGATAATGTGTATAGTATGCCGCGTGTCAATAAGAAGGTTCCAGGTCTCATGAAAGATGAGAACAATGGGGCCATCATGACTGAGTTCGTGGGCCTTAGGTCGAAAATGTATGCGACCCGCGTGGAAGGGAAAAAGGATACGAAAAAAGTAAAGGGAGTTAAAAGTAATGTCGTTGCAAGGACCATAACCTTCGACGACTATACAAAATGTTTGAGAGATGAAATTGAAATGACTCGGAGCCAATCATGCATTCGATCGACATTGCATAATGTATATACAATTTCCGAAACAAAAATTGCTCTAAGCCCCCACGACGACAAGCGGTATATCATCCCCGAAACCGTCCAAACTTTACCATGGGGACACTACAAAGTGCCCTTGTAGTACGAGTGAGAGAGCAAGAGAATTCAACCATATGTCTGAAGAGAGTGTAAAACTGATTGTAAATATGAGTGAGTGAGAGAGCAAGAGAATTTAACCATATGTCTGAAGAGAGCGTAAAACCAATTATAAATATGAGTGAGAGAGAGAGAGAGAGAATATTTTTTTGTACATTTGTGTGAAAAAAAATAAAGCAGATTATTTCTCAAGCGTTGAGATCCTTTTTCTTCCTACCCCACATGTTTTTTTAGCCAGAGAGACCGAGTTGACCTGCTCGACAGGGATAGCCAACGTAAGGGCGTGAGGATTGAGGTCATAAAAGTATTAACGAGTCGTTTTTCTTTCTTTTCTCCTTTATTGTTTACAAATCATCTTTGCTTATCCAACTATTGTGTGTATTGTCGAAACCAAGCCATTTCACAAGTAGCTGACTGCCACGCTTCTTCACTACTTTTTCTACAAGGTAAATATCCGGGTATTTAACACGGAGTAGCTCATGTTCGTAGAAACCACCGGCAATGGGCTCATCTTGATAATCTTTTAAGTTATACGTGACGGGGCTGGTTCTTCTCACGCGATCGATTGTAAATATTTCTGTTGTCCAGTTTGGTGTATAGCCCTTTTCAAATACATTCTTAAATTTACTGATACGCACTTTATCTCCAATTTTCAATTTCGGCAGTTTTCCCAACACCTCAGTTCTATTGAAAACATTACGCAGTATTTGTTTTTCATTCGTAGCATTAACATTTTTCGGCTTCATTTTAATAGTATGATGTACAGTATCATTATATTTAGTAATTAACATATCAAGAATATCAATCCATTTCCAGCTTCCGCGAAAACTGAATTGAATCCACATTTTATTCTTAAGTGTACGATTGAAGCGCTCACAAATTGATGCTTTTAAATTGCTATATGTAGAATACAAGTGTATATTATTCCTTTTCATCAACGCCTTAAAGTTCGTATTATAAAACTCTTTTCCTCGATCGACGTGGAGGTTTTTCGGTACACGTCCTTTGCTGAGAATTGACTCCATTGCAGCGGTGACATCTTTTCCACTCTTCGACTTCAATGGTTTGGCCCAGGCGAATTTCGAAAATATATCGATGACGGTGAGGAGAAATTTATGCTTGGAGTTGTGTTGTGCATATGCAGACATATCTACAAGGTCAGCTTGCCACGTCTCATCCAGGCCGCGTATATCCACATGTCGACGTGGATAATTTCGCCGAGCTGGCTTATGCAACTCCTCCACCACAGCACGTTTCTTTTCACTCATTATTTCTCCCCCGCAACGCTTTTTATCATAGATTCAAGATAGTTGTTTGAAGGCTTTTTCCGCTTCTCACCGATTTTGACATCTTTTAAAAGTCTGACGTCACCGTTGAGATCCTTGATTGCACTTTTCAAATTGTCTATTTCAGCACGGAGGTTGGTGAGATCAACTTTTACACGCTTTTCAAGAGTCGTTATATTCGATTCAAAAAATTGTTTCGTTGAATCACGTAGTAAGACCGTGTTATGATTAGTCCCACCGATAAACGAACGGAGGTTTACAGCATCATCATCTTTTATCGGCGAACCAACATTGACCAGCCGTTTTCCTTCCAAATCATAATCACCGTCTGCTGTAGTCTTAAATCCAGCACCTGGTTTACCGGGAGGACCCGCACCACCTCTATTCAATTGGCGTCCGAACACATCGACGGTCATGTTGTGAATGCGTGAAAAAAAAAGAGCTCGCACATGTTAATAAATGATTTTAGCTTCACGTAATTCCTCAATAATTGATATAATCTCGTTGGAATGGGAGGAGTTCCCGGCAGCTTGTGATGCGAGTAGTAGACGAAGACGATCCACTAGTTCATTCGGATCATCCCAATAAACATAGTCGAAAGAGGTATTTTTTCGTGCCACCTTATACGTGGGCACACCACCACCACCTTTATGCCCGCCATTTTGCCTCAGTATTTCCGATATATAATTTTTAAATTTATAGCTAGTATCTCGTCGTATTGCACCATCATGTCGATAATATTTTCTATGAGCATTCGTAGCAATGACAATTTTCCCATAAGTCTCCAAATCGTTCGGTGTAAAATATTCAAACTTGGGCGCTTTTTTAAACAACAACTCAACCAAGCCAACAGTTTTCGGGTACTTTTTATCCCCCACATTAATGTGATCAGGTTTGAATTCTATGAGTGAATCGCCGATCACTAATTTATTGCCGGTGAGGTTTCGCACTCCATATGAGACGTCGAGGGTGGTTTTTTTATTGCTACGCAGCAGTCCCAGATATTCATGTATTAATTCATCAACATCTTTAATTGATTTTTCATCATCATCATCAGGTGACAACCAATCATCCTCAACATCACCCTCATGTTGAATTGTTTTATCCAAAGAAACGTTCTGAAGGGTTTCTTCAATATCTTGATGATCCTCCTCCTCCTCCTCCTTCTCCTCCTCCTTCTTGATATTCACCTTTTCATCCTTAATTTCATGCTTCACATTTTTGTTATATGAAACTAGCTCCTCTAACGGTCCAACGATCGGTTTAAACACATCTTGCATTTTCTGCTGTGCAGTATCACGACCCCTTTTTAACATTCGATGTTTTCGTCTAATCGCATCACTTGCCTTGGCAAGTTGACACAATACGTCCTTTTCCCTTAAAAGATCTTTGCTTTTCATGTTGACACTGGCAAGTCAGACCTGAGACTGTCTCTTTTCCAACGATGTGTAATCATTTATCGTCGATGGTTAGAAAAAAATCAAATCCTCTCCTATATCTACCCTCATTAATTTCACTGTCCTTGTCAATAGTAATAAATCCATACTTGTCGGACTTCCAACACTTTACACACATATTTTTGAAGCATGTATAAGTCATATCGGTATTCACGTGGTCGTTGTATACGTGTTTAAGATTCATATCGTCCTGTTTAAATAGCACCACGAAATTTGCGTTATCTCTTACAAGATGTTTCGGGATGCGGGTATATGTTTGACAAAGATAAAAACTGTCGACGATCTCGTGTCTTCCCATGGAAAAAAATGCTCTCACATTATCCTGTTTTTCACAAGCTATATCGTCAAAGATAAATATCGAGTTTGGACGGGCGTCACTCGGTGATACAACTTGTTCATGCTCGTTGAATGGATAATATTCGACGCCATGGATAGGTTGAAGCAACTGTTCCAATAATCGATATTTTGGCTGCTTCAACGATTTGGAATATAGATAAATGTTCTCAAATCTCAAGCCATTTGGATGTATGAGGAGTGTGAGTAATGCATTAGTTTTCCCACAATTTGACGGACCACAAAACACAGCACGAATGCTATCAGGTAATATATTACCATGACGCTTTTGCTTCCTTGCCCCACCGCCATCCTCTACAAATTTATCGAAATTTATTACGGAGAGTTGACCGCCCGAAACTTGTTTCTTGGACACCATCTCGCATACGACTAATCGAAAAACCCTATAAATACATTATTATAATGTGCGGAATGATCAGTCGAGAATTAGCTGGCTCACGGTGATGATCGTGCATGATAAACCGGGTAAAGGTTTAATCAACAGTCTAATCAACAATCTTCCCGTCGAACTACATCTGCCGGGCTATCAGTATTGTGGACCTGGCACAAAGTTGGCTAAGCGTATTGCTCGTGGTGATCCTGGTATAAATCCATTGGACGCTGCGTGCAAAGTGCATGATATCGCATATTCGAAAAATCGTGATAATCTCGAAGCGAGACATTTGGCGGATAAAGTGTTGGCTGAACAAGCCTGGCAACGTGTGACATCAAAAGACGCTAGTTTTGGTGAGAGAGCAAGTGCTTGGGCCGTGACAAACATTATGAAGGCGAAAACAAAATTTGGTATGGGCATGAAGCCGCTGAAGAGGAAACAGCAAAAAAGTGTTTGCTTGAAAAAAGTCATTAGCGCTGCACGGAAAGCGATGATTCGTAGTGATGACCCGCGTAAAGTCATCATGTCAGCATTAAAAGGTGCCCGTGCGAGTGTAAAGGGTGTTAAAGTACGTACGCCCCGGGTTTTACCGGTTCCCCGGAAAATTGGTGGTTTATTGCCCTTTCTCATACCCATTTTTGCCGGCCTCAGCGCTGCTGGTGCATTGTCTGGTGGGGCTGCTGCAATAGCCAATGCTGTAAATGCTGCTCAAGCGGCCAAAAAGGAATTGGATGAAAATAAGCGACATAACCAAACAATTGAGGTCATTGCTTTGGGTAAAGGTTTACACTTGAAACCGTACAAGCAGGGTCTGGGCCTTCATATCAGGCCAAAAAACGTATAATCACGCTACCACATCGACCTCTCACCGACCGCGATCTGCTGAAATACGTGAAAATCATGAAAATTCAACATTTTCGAGGGGTTTATATGCGTGATACATTACCCGCGAATGGACCGCTCAAACATGAATCAGCAATTGTGAATTTGGATGAAAATGTGGGTCCTGGCACACACTGGGTTGCATACAAAAAGACTGGAGGGAAAATCTGCTACTTTGACAGTTTTGGCAATCTTTTGCCCCCATCGGAACTCACAAAATATTTTGGTGTTGGTAGCGTGAATTATAATTATAAAAGATATCAGGAATATGATACAATTGAATGTGGACACTTGTGTCTCAAGTTTCTCTCCGGACAGTTAAATCGACGAGACAAATACACGCTATATAAACATGAATTGTAGAGCCGGGAGTTTAGTTGATAATTCGACAGCATCATGGATGACAGCTTCACATTGACCATCTCCGGATCATCCTCCGTTCTCGAGGCACAATACTTTCCGCCCATTGAACTATCTCCGCATAAGAATTATAGTCTCGGACTCGTTGAGCTGCTGACATTCAATTCCATTCCCAATATCGACATTGGATGCAATACATTTTATGCTGGAACGCATGTGGTGATTATACCGACGGGGAGTTATGAAATAGAGGATATTGAAAAGTATTTACAAGCCGAATTATCACCCAAAAACGTGAAAATTGAGCTTAAACCAAATACTAATACGCTACGCAGTGAAATCGAGTGCAATGTCCCTCTCCTCTTCACACCCACTAATTCAATCGGACCTCTGTTGGGTTTTGCACCAGTCAGGTTGGAAGCCAATAAAAGACATGAATCTGATCTGCCGGTATCCATTCTTAAAGTGAACGCCTTACGTGTCGAGTGTAACATAACCACTGGTGCATACATTAACGGACAAAAAGCTCACACAATTCACGAATTTTTCCCATCTGTACCGCCTGGCTATAAAATTATTGAAATACCCTCGAACGTCATTTATCTACCAATCACGAGTCGGATAATTGACAGCATACAGCTTCGTATTGTGGATCAGGACGGGGATTTGGTGAATTTCCGCGGTGAAGTAATCACCATACGACTGCATATAAAATCCCAATGGGCATAGTCTACAATAGAGTAGCTAATATTAATAAGCCATCATGGGATCGCGAAATCAGTCGCCGATCAACGCTCAAAGCGCTAACACCTCAAAACCTGCTACTCTTGAAGAATTTGGGTCTCAGAGTTCGTGGAGTACGCGTGTGAGGAATTATTTATTTTGTGCATTGTGCATCTGTTGTGTGAAATGGAGGAGGAAATCATAAACATTCAGACACCCATTATCTTCGATGAATCCATCATACATTATGAGGTCCATGCTCATCAACCATACGCGTCGTCAACCTACAACAACAGTGATGAAATACGTATATCAATTCAGCATCAAGATTTATCAATCCTACCGAGCAAAAGTTCCCTTCACATTTGTGGAAAACTGACGAAGAATGATGGTACGCCGACAGCTACAACAAGTCTCATTAACAACGCTATATGTCATTTATTTGAAGAAGTGCGCTATGAACTTAATGCCATAGAAATTGATCGTAATAAGAATGTGGGTGTTACAAGCCTTATCAAGGGATATACATCTCTCACACCAGCTAAGAGTACAATGCTTGAAAATACTGGCTGGCTCGACGTTGAAGAAACAAAACAAATCGTTGATGTAGCAGGTAACTTTGATATCTGCATACCACTGAGTATGCTGTTGGGCTTTGCCGAAGATTATCGAAAAATGGTTGTGAACGCAAAGCATGAATTAATTTTGACCAGATCACGCACCGATGACAATGCAATAATACAAACAGCTGCTGAAGATTATAAGCTCCAATTGCAGAAAATAGAATGGCTCGTACCATATGTAACGGTGGCGGATCAACGGAAAATTCAGCTTTTGAACTTTATCGCCAAAGACGCCGCAATTTCCATGAGTTTTCGAACGTGGGAATTGTATGAATACCCATTGCTGCCTGCCACTTCTAAACATGTGTGGTCCGTCAAGACTTCAACACAGCTGGAAAAGCCACGATATGTAATTCTTGCGTTTCAAACGGGACGAAAAAATGATAAGGCAAAAAATGCGAGTCGTTTTGATCACTGCAATGTAACCGATGTGAAACTCTACTTGAATTCACAATGTTATCCATATGGTAACATGAATTTGAATATACAGCAAAATCAGTATGCACTGCTCTATGATATGTATACAAATTTCCAATCCATGTATTACAATAAGGAGACTGAGCCATGGTTGAACAAAACGGAATTTTTAAAATATGCACCACTTGTTGTAATTGATTGCTCAAAACAAAATGATTCCCTCAAGTCTGGCCCCGTGGATGTTCGTCTTGAATTTGAAACAAAAACGAACATTCCTGCACAAACATGCGCATACTGCCTCATTCTACACGATCGTATTGTCGAATATAATCCCATAAGTGGTGGGGTCAAAAAATTGGTATAAAATCGGGGGTGATGATGCTGCTGGACATTAGTCAAGATGGAGTTCATCGTCGATCTACAAGGTTTCAAGGGGCCTCTCAATGAATTCATCCTCAAAGAAATATCAATCGTTCAAGCTTATGACAAAAATGTCGAGCCTCTGACGCTTATCTTCGAATCACCATACGCCTGGGATACTCTACCAGCAAGATACAAAATGACAAACAAATGGTTGGAACGTAATTTTCACGGACTATCATGGGATTATGGCAGTATACCATACGATGCAGCAAAAGTGATAATTCAAACCATCTTACAACGAGCTCGTGCAATATACGTGAAAGGTTGTGAAAAGTCTTCGTGGCTGATGAGTTTCTTGGATCTATCAACGGAAATTATCGATTTGGAGACTCTGGACTGTCCATCGCTGCAGAAGTTGCCAAAAATTCGACCCAATTGCCCCCACCACCACCACCACCACCACCGCAATTCGAAATATAATTGTGCGAATGAGAATGTGAAATCTCTGAGAAGTTGGTTATATGTCTATCATGCATTGTGTGAACGAGGGATTTTTGAATAAACAAAACATTTTTATGATTATATATGGCTTTTTTCGTTTTTATTATAAACACTCATCTCCTTCTCTTCCTCCTCCTCCTCCACTCAGCATACATTATTACAAATGATTTTTGACAACGATGAGAATCATACATATTTTTACATTTCTTTTCCACAAACGATGAAATTTTTTCACGTCGAAGATTTTTGAATGTGTTTGAACTCGATTTTACTCCACTTGTCGGCAAACGTTTCCATGTAGAGTTCCCTCGAGCGAGCTGCCTCCAACAGCTTTTTGAATTCATCCTCGTCCTGGTCGAAAGCCTCGGCGAGTCTCGCTGGTAGAAAGACCATGTATTGCCCTCCGATGTCAGCGATGTATCGTTTCCCAAATTTGGTTTTCACCGATCGAATATTGTGGATTGGATGATCAGTCTTAACCTCGAGATCAACCAGCTTCTTCGTTGGCAGGTTGTTTTCCAATGTGGCAACTTTGTTCAATGATTTGAACTCCATTTTAGAAAGAGAGAGTGATTTTGAGAAGGTCTGACTTGGAGCTAGTCTTGTAGCAGAATGATGATGCTCTCGATTCCTTCTCTATGATTTCAGTTTCCATCCCCACCTCCTTCCCTTCTCCCACGATCGTGTGCAGCTGATACCCAGAAAACTGGTTCAAACACGTCGTCAGCCTATGATGTTCCCAATTCCTTATCCATGATTTCAGTCTCCATGCCCGCCCTGTTTCCTTTCCACACAATCGCCCTATGCAGCTGATATCCTGAACAGGTTCAAACGCGTCGTCAGCCTCCCCCGTCTGTGGACACGTGCACCCCGGAACAGGCTCAAACGCCTTCTTCGCTCTCTCGGCATTTCCTACAATTTCGACGCAGAGGTGTGGGACCGTCAATGTGATCTTCCATCGATGATGTATTCCAATGTTCATTGCATCGGCGAAATGATTTAATTTCACTGTCGGATTTGTAATATTCTGGTAAACGCTCCCACAAAATATCTGTGTAGTCACTGAAATATTTTTTAAACGCCGTTGGTGATATAATTTCTAGCTCTTCTCGCGTAATTTCTCGAGGATTCCTAATGCGTTGAATCGCATAAATATTCACCAGTTGTTCCATTATAAAGCACTTTTCACAATCTCGGCGCATGGGTCCAAAAGCATCAACATGAGTCAGTTCCCATGGTGGATTAAAATGATCATCACACTCATGATATGATTGTATCTCACTATCACACTGTAAATGCTCTGGTAAACGATCCCACAATGAAGTTATACAGTAGCTAAAATATTTTAAAAGTAAAGCCTTGGGAATCGATTCGAGTTCATTTTTCGTCAATGTCCAGGGGTCTTTCGATGGGTGGATTGCATACATACTCGCACATCTATCCATCTCGAGATCAATTTTGGAAATGAAATTGTTTTTTAAATGATATTGTTTAAAATGCTCCTCCAAGCATACATCTATTTTTCATACTTGCTCTCTTACACTCACTTATCTTCCCATCTGGTTGTCTCGCTCCCTCCCTCTCTCTCTCTCTCTCTCTCTCTCTCTCTCTCTCTCTCTCTCTCTCTCTCTCTCTCTCTCTCTCTCTCTCTCTCTCTCCCACTCATTATGCTTCGAACCATCTCTCTTCCACACACCTCGTTCCCCTCTGGGCCTACTGCCGGGTCGTGGCGAGGGCAGGGGAGGGGAGTGTAGTAGAAGAGCTAGGAGGCATTCTGAAGTCGTGGCGAGGGGCATGCGGCGCAGGGGCTCCGCCCCCGCACCGCATACCCCTCGCCTCCATTTGAGCCAGAACCCGCATAGCTCTTCTACTTAGCTGGACTCGGTTTTTTTTGACATTAAAATATGCGCGATTGGTATTGCCTAAAATAATGTGCAAGAATGAGGAAATCGTAAACGAATACATATGGGGCATTCCATGCCGATTCGACCTGGGTGTCACCCTTCCATTCTTTGATTTGGCTGAAAATTTTGTATATTGTATGACCCATTGAAAGAAGCTCTCTTATTTTTTTCAGATTTTTTTGTCCATGCACTTGTGAGATATGATTTTTTTCAAAATTCGATGTTTTTTTCTTCAAATGACTGTAATTTTCTCAAAAATCGACCAAATCGAACTTCTTTTTTTTTAAGTTGGTTTTTCACCGTACTGTTAGAAAAAAATATGAAAGAATAATTAATATTTGTATGCCATATTTTTTCTCAATTTAAAGCAATTTAAAGCAAAAAAACATTTGTTTTAGAATGATTGCCCATTTTTATTTTTTTTCAAAAAATCCACAAAAAAACTTTGACAAATTATATAATTTTTAAGACCAGTCTCATTGTGGGCAGATTTTTCCTTATATTTTTTTTCTTATTTTGAAAAACAATTTCATTTTATTTTTCCAGTTAATTTGGATTAAAATGAACTTTTTTTTTGAAATGTAGGTTTTTATCAGACTTTTGGAAAAAAATATGAAATAATTATTAAAAATCGTCCCCTATATTTTTTTTCAATGTTTAAGCAAAAAGTCATTAAATTTAAGATGTTGGACACTTTTGATTTATTTCAACAAATTCACAGAAAAACCTTGACCAATTAAATGATTTTTGAGACTAGTCCCATCGTGGAGAAATATTTTTTCATATTTCTTTTCTTAGATTCGAAAAAAATTTTAATTTTATTTTTGTCAATTCGTACCAAATAGGACTTTTTTATATTAGAAATGTTGCTGTGAAACAAAATATCAAAAAAAATAGTTCGATTTGGTCCAAATGGACTGAAAACAAAATGATTTTTTTTTCAAAATAAGAAAAAAAATATAAGGAAAAATCTGCCCACGATGAGACAGATCTCAAAAATTATATAATTTGTCAAAGTTTTTTTGTGAACTTTTTGAATAAAATAAAAATGGGCAAACATCCTAAAACCAATGTTTTTTTTGCTTTAAATTGAGAAAAAATACGGAATACAAATATTAATTATTCGTTTGTATTTTTTTTCTAACAGTACGGTGAAAAATCAACTTTACTAAAAAAAAAGAAGTTCGATTTGGTCGATTTTTGAGAGAGTTACAGTCATTTGAAGGAAAAAACATCGAATATTGAAAAAAATCATATTTCAGAAGTGCATGGACAAAAAAATCTGAAAAAAATCAAGAGAGCTTCTTTCAATGGGTTATACAACATATAAAATTTTCAGCCAAATCAGAGAATGGAAGGATCTGACGTAGGTCGATTGGGCGTGGTATGCCCTATATATACTCATTGGTACCATGGATTCTTACATGGTCATATTTGATGCCTAGGACCGATACAAGTTGATAGACGCCTCTCACTCGAGGCGTCGTTTGGAATGTTCCGTCGATAAAAATGTGCGTTACGTTCGCAAACTCCGCTGCGAATTGAGGATCGTAAATTAATAAATGCACATTCCCTTCGGCATCTACAATCGTGATCGTGGTGATTTTTCCGACATCATATTCCAGAAGTCGTTGATTTTCTGGTTGCTCCAACTGACTAGCCATCGATAGCAATGTTTCTGGAGATGGTGGACAGAAACGTTTTCTCCAGCGCTTCAGCGAACTACGGATCTCGTTGAACGGCACCTCAATTTTTATTTCTCTAGGAAACCTGTCGTAACGATAATAGAAGTATATAGATAACTTTCCTGCAATTTCGACAGCAAATTATTGTTATTGTTGTTATTATCATTTTTGAAGATAAAATGGATGGTATTTCAGGATATACCATCTGAATCGAAAATTATTTTCGATTTAAATTTCCGTACTTTGTGCTTAAACAGAGACTTCATAACATTATTGTATTTAATTAATAATGATTATTCGGCGATGTGTTCAATGATTTTCATTTTTTTAAATACAAATCGAATTTTCTGGCTTTCTAAATCAATCAAACGTTCTCCATAATTTTCTTTCTTTTTTTACATATAGTGAGAAAGACATTCTGAAATATTTACATGAAATACCATTTTTGGCAAGAGTAAGGAAAAATGAACATTTTGACTATACTCACATTGAAGCTACCGTTTCATACACTTGTTTCAGTCGCCAAAAATTTCGCTCCAGCGCAGCTTTCAAGGCGTCTTTGAAATCTGTAATCAGTTGGAGGTTCGGATCAGCGAAACAAGTTTCGGAATGGTCCCGAAGCGATTTTATATCGCCGTTGACAAGTCTCTTCGCCGTGCCAAAGCAGAACTTCGTGCCACACCGTAGATAACTGTGACCAAATATTTAAAAATGTAGTATTTAACGGTTTTCAGGTATCTCAAATACCTTACAATTCTTACATTACAATATTTACAATAGTTACAATAGTTACAATAATTAAAGGATATGAAAAAAATCCAATACTTTAAGTTTATTTTACGAAGGCAGTAAAATCCAGCTTTTCCAACCGAAATATATATTGGATATTATGAGGTAGTAATTTCCTCTCTTTATATGTCTTGAATGGAATTGAATTGTTTACTACCATTAACAATTATACCTATGTGGGCCACTGACGAATCGAGACAGCATTGAGTTCGGGTAAAAAAAATAGCAGATAGTGTAAACAACCGACGTGCACACTGTACAGAATTCGAAATATTTTATGACGATCCCATGCATAGCCGAAAGAGTTTTCGATTTGGGGAGGAATATTCGATCAACAGAATCGAAGGGAGATTAGGGAAAATAATTCAAGCTAAGAAATATAAAACACGACTAAATTTATTAACCAAGGGAAACCGTTTTTTGATCTTATTATTTTCGATTTTGCGACGGAGAAAAGAAATTCTTTTTGTTATAAGGGGCGAGGATACACTTGTATGAAACGTTCGCCGTGTTAATGATGTTCGTATTAGAGAAAAACACCGTCTTTGTTCGTAACTCAATGACAAACCAAATAATAATCGATGCACAAAGAAATTTGTCATTTTTCAGGTACAGTATGTACAGTGACTGATCTATGTAGACAGAGGTAATAGAAAAGTTTTATAGTTATCAAAGCATTTTCTCAACATCGAAACCAAATTTTCTTTCCAGCCATGACAAAAAATGTTGCTTCAAATACATCGGAGTCAAACTTCTTTTTTTGAGCGAAAGAGAAAAGTGTTGTTTTGAATACATCAAAGTTTAATTTTGTTTCGAGCGGAGGAAAAAAATATTAGAGTACATTGAAACCAAGTTTTTATCCGACGGAGGAAAAAAAAGTTGTTAGGAATACATCGAAGCCATTTTTTTTCCAGTGGAGGAAAAAAATGTTAGAGTACATTTAAATCAAGACATTGTCCGACGGAGGAAAAAAAAGTTGTTTGGAATACATCGAAGCCATTTTTTTTCCAGCGGAGGACAAAAATGTTTCGAATACATCAAAGTTAATTTTTGTTTTGAACAGAGGAAAAAAATGTTAGAGTACATTAAAAACAAGTTATTGTCTGACGAAGGAAAAAAAAGTTTGGAATACATCGAAGCCATTTGCTTTTCCAGTGAAGGAAAAAAATATTGTTTCGAATACATGAAAGTTAACTTTTGTTTCATGCGGAGGAAAAAAATGTTAGAGTACATTTAAACCAAGTTATTGTCCAACGGAGGAAAAAAAGTTATTTGGAATACATCGAAGCCATTTTTTTTTCCAGCGGAGCAAAAAAATATTTCGAATACATCAAAGTTAACTTTTGTTCTTTTTTGCCATTTTTTTGCTTGCGGAGGAACATAATGTTATTCGAATACATCAATGTTAACTTGTTTTGAGCGGAGGAAAAAAAGTTCTTTGGAATATATCGAAGTCATTTTTTTTCCAACAAACGAAGAATCGTTTTGAGTACATCAAAGCCAAGTTTTCATTTTCAGTGAAGCCAAAAATTGTTGCTTCAATTTTCATTGAATCATTGAAGCTCAATTTTTTTTCTTTCATTTTCCTTTTCACCAATACAAAAATAAACCTAGAATTTTACTATACAAATTGGAGATTTCATTTCGTCATCATTAATGACCGATTTGAAGCTAACGCTTGCATTTTCTCTCTATCGTGTCACCGTGACCCCACCGAACACGTTACATCGTGAACGCTCGCGCTTACTTCGATTCGATAACTAATGTAAACAAAACTGAAGTTTCAATCTGTATGAACAAATCTTTGTCTTTGTTTGTCATTGAGTTACGAACAAAGACGATATTTTTTCTCTAGTATGAATATTATTAACCCGATTCGGTAATCGTGGGTCGCTGGAGACCCGAGCTATTTTTCTGTATTTTTGGGAGGTGGATGGGTTTATGACGAAAAATAAAATATATGTTCAAATTTTTTTGTAACCTTCATAGTAGTGTGCCCTTAAAGTAGAAGTATTCAAGAGTGTTCAGAAATTTTACCAGATTTTTTCATTGCAAATTACGTGTTCTAACATGCCTCGGGTTTCAGCGACCCATGATAACCTGAAAAGGGGCCGAAAAAAGCAATGACCTGATCGGGTTAACAGCGATAATACATCAAAATTAATCAAACAAGTGTAACCTCGCCCCTTGCAAAAAAAAGAAATTTTTTCTCTCGTCGCTACAATGGAAATAACAATATCAACGCACGATTTCCCTCAGTCAATAAATCTATTCGTGTTTTGTTATTATTAGTAAAAACATTTTTTTTAAATCTTTTTTCAATCTTCTCGATCGAATTTTTAACAGCAAAATGGAAACTCTTACGACTGTGCCCGACATCCTCATAGAATATTTCGATTACTGTATAGCGTGCACGCCGCTTGTTTACACTGTATGCTATTTTTTTTACTCGGACTTAGCACTGTTTCGAATTTTCAGTAGCCAAACTAGATATGTTTGATAATAGTCGTGAAGCAATTCAATTTGATTCAAGACATATAAAGAAGGGAAATTACTAATTCATAATCTTCAGTCTATATTTCAATCAGATGAGCTGGATATTTTTATTCAACTGGACCCTGTGGTGCGCGGTCATTTATTTACATCGTTATGGGTCTTTACCCCAATACACAAAAGATGAGCGATGACGTGCGTTGCGCTAAAACTTTTTTTTCTCTTTTCTTTCTAACCGTAATAATAGCTGTCTATTTTCTCGCATAAAATGACTTGTTTTTGAATCGAATGAAATTAATACAGACTAATTAAAAGTTATGCAAGTAAAGTGATGAAACAAAAAAAATTATGTCGATATTAGAATCCCCGTCAGCGGCTAAATATAGATTACATCATCTCTCTACACACGGGAAGCATTTATAGGTAGTACGCTACAATTTCTTTGTCCATTTTTGTCACAATTCTACGGAGGCTATACTTTGTAATTTAGCAACAAATAAAATAGAACCATATTCCAATTTTTGCTGTTTTGAATGTAGGAAATTCACAGGCCCATCGTAAAAGAATAGTTGTAAGCAATGTTTTCCACAGAAGATTTCAAATTTCTATTCTAATATAACGTAACAGCGTACAGAAAATACTGTGAAGTTTTTTCTTCCCCCTATAATTGCATTGGTTATCAATTTTAGGTACTATAAATATGGATGAAAAAATTACTTACATTTGTCCGGATTTAGCTCTTTTGCTAACTTCAAAGATCCTCCCATCTTTGATTCGTTGGTTACGTGGAAGATTTACTCTTCCAGTACCAGGAGTTGCCATTACGTAGCACACACACAACGAAATAGTTCAATTGTTCGACACTTGATCCAAAAAAATTGTGAAAAACCATGCAATTTTCACAAAGTCTGATAAATACTAGTCATACACTCTATTATATTATACACTATATATTATATATATACACTATATTTACACTATAGTTATATACACTATAAATAATGATAAATAACGAAATGCGCTAACTAGGGAATATACTGGAATAATTAGTCTGAACAAGAGTTTCGAAAAATTTCCACACACAACACAGTCCGAATAACGAAAACGCACGAAAGACGAAACTGACACGACTGCTGGTGAATCTCGAATAACAAAAACTATAGCCTGTGACAATAGTCCTTCGCAACGTACGCATTGTGTTTTTGTGTCATTTATGCCAGCCAATAACATTTCAGTGCCCTTCGATAGCTTGGCTCTTCTGTTGTATAGATAGTTTTTATTTAACCCGATTCACCATGGAAAAGCGCGGATGTTTTCAAACAAGACACACATACTAACGATGGTCCCGCGTTACGGTGGCTCGCAGCAGAGGAGCTCTTGCTACCCTTATGCGCTATATCGACAATGCTGCATGAGTGCGAGTGAGCGCGAGCATTTTCTTTGTCGTTCCACGCGTCCGTTTCGACCTTTAAGGCAATTTTGTTTTGAATTTTTGTATAACCCGGGTGAGATAGATGAAATCGGACGAATTTAGGCTTAAAACTTAGCAAAAAAAATCATAGAATACGATACTAAATTTCTGATCATGTAGGAGGGAAGAGTGTCAGTTCTTTACCGAGCAAATCGCCACCTCATTATTCTCGTATATATATACATATATAGATATACTCAAACAATGCGGTGGCGATGTGCCCAGTGTAGAACTGACACCTTTTCATGTAGGAACTCGAGAACATTTTTTTTACAATTTAACAAATAGAAACCATCCTTTCTTTTTCTTCTTTTTTAACCCATTTCGTCCCAAATGTCCAAAAATCTTAACACAGCTTTCTGCGATGTAACTTTGGACCCAAACGTCGCTAAAAAAAATGAAATATACCTAAATCGATAGATTTTGACCTCCTCTTTCAAATTCTGTGATCAAAATCAGCCTAAGATTTCGTGGAAAAAAGTTATAACTATTTTTTCGAAAAAAAATCTGATTTTTTCTACTTTTTTTCGCAAAAATCGTATATTTTGACATTAAAAATAGCAATACCGAACATTACAAAAGGTACTAATCGCGTATTTTTTACCAGCTCTTTCTTATCCCATCGGAATTTTTTGAAAAACAAAATGGCGGCTCCAAGATGGCGCCTGAAAGTCATAATTTATCATTTTCTTGCTGAAATATTGGTTATTTTACCGTTTTTAACGATGGAAGATATGATAAATTGAGATGACCACGTAATGATTATCAACTGTGAATACCTGACATCAAAATAATTCATTCCTAACTTTAAATTACCTAAAAACTGTTCGCGTTCTTTAGCCGTCAATAAATATTTTGCCGTTGTCCGACTCTCACCACGGGGAGGTAAACGCGATTTAGTCTTTTTTTTTTTTTTAATAAATTTACTTGTGAGATTTCAACAGTGAATGAAGTCGCAGTAATATGGTGAGTCTATGTAACTTTATGAATAGAAGTGAAGCGTACTTTGCAATAATGTTTATCACATTTTAAACAATAGGATGTTGTTCGTTTTTCACATTTGTCTCCAAAACAATATCGTTCTGGATAAAACCAATAATTACCAGTAATACTCATAACATATAGTATACTTGCATGGATAGTAAAGAATAAAAAAAAGTGTATGAATCGAATTATGTAATTTGATTCGGCCAACAGAAAATAATGGAATAAGACTGACAAATCTGTATGAAAGAACGAACGAAATGAGCAATTCGAAAAGAAATATTTATGAATGAAAATAGTTAGGGACACTTATTCTGCCATCATAGTACATAATAAGAATTGGCAATAATATTGCTACGTAAAAGAAAAAAACATACAGAAACGTTCAAAAGTAAGAAAAATAAAGAATATCAGTGAAAATCTATAACATATGACTAAATTGAAGTTAGTTATGAACTATTCCGCGAATGACTATTCGAGAATAAAGGTTTGGAGAATCAAGTATCATCGATAACTAAAAAACGCGATATTTATACATGTAAACTACTGGTTTATTACTGGTAATTATTGGTTGTATCCAGAATGAGATTGTTCTGGTGACAAATGAGAAAAACGAACAACATCCTATTGTTTAGAATGTGATAAACATTATTGCAAAGTATGCTTCAATTCTATTCATAAAGTTACATAGACTCACCATATTACTGCGACTTCATTCAATATTGAAATCTCACAAGTAAATTCGTTAAAAAAAAACAAAACAAAATTTAAAAAAACAAAAAAAATAGACTCTCTAAATCGCGTTTATCTCCCCGTGGTGATAGTCGGGCAACGGCAAAATATTTATTGACGGCTAAAGAATGCGAACAGTTTTTAGGTAATTTAAGGTTAGGGATTAATTATTTTGATGTCAGGTATTCACAGTTGATAATCATTACGTGGTCATCTCAATTTATATATATACAATATATTTACACTATAGTTATATACACATATATAACTATAGTGTAAAGTTATATATGTGTATAGTGTATAGTGTATAGTGTATAGTTATATATGTGTATAGTTATATACACATATATAACTATAGTCATATCTTCCATCGTTAAAAACGGTTAAATAATCGATATTTCCGCAAGAAAATGATAAATTACGACTTTCAGGCGCCATATTGGAGCCGCCATTTTGTTTTTCGAAAAAACTCCGACGGGATAAGAAAGAGCTAGTAAAAAATACGCGATTAGTACCTTTTACAATGGTCGGTATTGTTATTTTCAATGTCAAAATATACGATTTTTGCGAAAAAAAGTACTAAAAAGCAGATTTTTTTTCGAACAAATAGTTATAACTTTTTTCCACGAAATCGTAGGCTGATTTTGATCACGGGATTCGAAAGAGGAGGTCAAAATCTATCGATCTAGGTATATTTCATTTTTTTTAGCGACGCTTGGGTCCAAAGTTACATAGCAGAAAGCTGTGTCAAGATTTTTGGACATTTGGGACGAAATGGATTAATGTCTTGCAACATATGCGTCCAATCAAATTAAATCATAGTCATCGAATTTATTTTCCAAAAAAAGAAGCTCATTTTTTCCAATCAAAAGAAAACGTGGAAGTTTTAGCGAAACTCGACAAAATTATCAAGAATGATAACTGTTGGAGTGCTTGAGGTGCGTGTTTAAAATCAATCCCCGATTTCAAAATAGCGGCTTATTTAGAAATTCCAAAAGTAAAAACGCGCTTGTGTATTACTTCCGCTGAAGTCATCATTAGTGGATAAAAATCAAACGGAAAGTAATTTCAATAAACCCAAATAAGTAATGTAAAGTAATGTATGTAAAGTAAATAAGTAATGGATAATAATCAAAAGAAACCCATTTTTTAATTTAAAAACGTTCAATTAGATTTTTCATTAAGAAATAAGGAAAACAATCTGATAACCATGATCAATATCTGTTTCATTTTTGAACATAGAAATTTGCAATTAAGTGCCTCGTGTTGCACTTTCAAAAATATGAATATCGAAACAAAAAAAAATTGGCTATCCGATCACTAGGAACCGGAATATCGCGTTCTAATGTTGTTCGCTATAACTCAATTTGAAATGAACATTTTGACACATTTCTTATTTTTCGAAAAAGGGGCACATATTGTACACGTGGAATTTTTTTCAAATTATTTTGACGAACAGGTGACCAGATATATGGTAAGCAAAGTCAGCACAGCGCGTGCAACGTCCACACGGGCGAGGGCGATAAAAAGAGAGGCGTACTGTACCGTCATAACCTACGTCGCCGCGGCTACGCTATGCTCCCAAATATACCGAATAGTTTGATTCATTGAACGGCCTACAACAACGCTTTTTTTGAAACTTGTAATGATTTTTCCCGCTCTTTCAGATGGTGCACCTCGGGGATAGTCATCAGCGCACTTTAGCATAAATTATGTGGCATTTGATTCTATAATTCGTTAGTATATATATTCGTTCAAATTAATTGTTTAATTTATTTTTCAACAATTATTTAACACGTTATATTAAATGATATGAGTCAACGATTGAGAAAGTACATTAAAATTCTATAGAGGTTTTTTTCAACGCAGCAAATATAAAAATACTAATAATTAATTATAAGATGGGATATTTTCGAAAAATTTATCTCGGCAGTATTGTAGGTTGCGTTATTGTAGGTGCTTTTAAATGAACCCATTTGATGAATAAAACAGATGAGGCAATCTATCAGTAGTATGAACAGGGGGTTGATAATTGAAAAGTTGATATTTAGTTTTCTCGCACACTCTTGTTATTTCGAAAAAACCGTGTATCTACTTTTCAGTCATCGATCCCCACACACGCAACTGATAGATCACCTTAAGTATTTCTAGGAGAACAGCGCGGCTGTGGCAGAGCACCCCTTTTTTTGTCGTCGCTCGCCTGTGCGGACGTCGCAGGCGCCGCGCTGACTTTGTTACCATATATTCTGAAACCCGTTCATCAGAATAATTAGAAAAAAATCCACGTGTAGAATATATTTCCTTCTTTCGAAAAAATTAAAAAGTGCATCAAAATGTGGATTAGGGTTTGAGTTATAGGGAGAAACATCAGAACGCGATATCCCGACTCCTATTGGTCGAATGGCAAATTTTTCTTTCAACATTCATTTTTTTCAAGTGCAACACGATGCACTGAGTTGTAAATTTTTAGGTTCCAAAATAAAAAATATAATGACCATGGTTACGGGATTTTTTGTTTATTTTTTAATAAAAAATCTAATTCAAAGTTTTTCAATATAAAAATGGATCACGACGAAGGTATTGGTATTAGTTAGTGAAGTTAAGTGCGGGCTCGTTTTCATCTTGGATCACGCTTGTCAGAACCAATTTAAATACATCGCTTACAAATAGTGACTGTTGGGATGAACGGTCGTAGGATATGATAGAAATGTATAGGCTGTTCCTAGAAGAAACGTGCTTTCAAACATGAAAAAAACAAGAAAAAAAAATCAAAACAGACAAGAACGAATGAAAATTTGAAAGAAATAGAAAAGGAAAAAATAGTATTTACTTTCATGGGGCTCATTTCAGTTTTTTCTATTGCAATTTATTTTTAAATATTATCTTAATATCAATTAAAATATATCTATCCTTATAATCACATAAAAATTAAAATAATGAAAAAGAAATGCTAGCAGCAAGATTTGATCTCCGGACCTCGCGGTCATACGCCGGAATATATAGATATAGAAAAGCGACGAAAACATGTTCGAACCACGAAACATAATAATTCCTCTCGTACGCGTCCGAATTCAGAAAAAGAAGAAAGACAATGTTTGACTTGCACATTCTATTCATAAACGTTGTCGTTCTGTGTCTGTGTATTCGTGCGCACCGACAACAAGAGTGCTCATTCTCACTCAGCCTAGCCCGAGCAGGTAAACAGACCTTCGGAGAGGAGATAACGTGCTGAGATCGCTCACCATTGTTTCCTCGGTCTCCCGACTCCTTCATCTTTTTTTATAAATTTTTTACTTTTTTTCGTACATCCCACTGGCTTTTCTATTTGTAGAGAAAAACACTCAACCACTCTTTCATAGAAAAAAATTACCTTTAATTCTGGCTTCAAACATTTTTCTTTATTGCATGTAATTTTTCTGTTATGAATAAAGTAATCGATTTAAGTTTGATTTTTAATGTTTTTCATTTTTTTGCAAACGGCACGGATTGTAATCTTATAATTTACAGATGTTCTAGAGGATGAAACATACTTAATTCCGGAACTAGAAACGCACCTAGTTCTGGCTTTCGAGCAGGCCTTCGTCGCTTACCTAGCAAGAGGCTCGGTAGCGGGTCGATGCCGAGTACGAAAAAAAAAGAAAGCTTGCGCGAGGCCTGCCGCACTCTCGTATACGCGATTATGATGGTTTTCGAGCTTTACATGTTTTTCAAACCGTTCCTACGGCCCAACGGTTTGAGTAAAAAATCTGAATGTAGAGAACGATATTTTTCTCGATTTGTCTTTTTCCATCAGTCTTTGTCGCAAGTTGATCCGTTCAGCCAATCTTGAGATATGATAATTTTGGGAGTGAAAATCGAATGTTTCGGGAATTTCTATCCTTTGGAGTTAGAAAGATGAAAGAAGCATTTGTTTACATTTGGACAAATGTTCTTCGCGCGAAACGTCTAGAGTTGTCCCGTTTCCTTTCACCCAGTCCGCTGAACGAAACTACCCCCGCTTATGGGGCGTCACCGAGCGAGAGAGACAGCGCGCTAAACAACGTCCTCTCTCTTTTGCCTATATCTCGCGATCTCTCTTTCTCGTTCAACAAGGACACAGAATGATCGTTTCATAAATAAAATCCCGATTTTGTTAATATTTCGCGTTCTTTTTTACTTTTTATCTGTATGTTCCTGCGTGTGAGTGCTATGTCTCTGGATTAAACCTTGCTGCTAGCAGCATATTTTGTTTATTTAAATTTTGATGTAATTATAAAGATAGATATATTTTAATTAATATTTTTAAAATATTGAAAAATCAATTTTATTCGAAAAATCTGAAATGAGCCTCATGAAAATGAATCCAACTTATTCCTTTTCTTGTTTTTCAAATTTCCAGTCGTTTTTTTACTTGTTTGGTTCGACACTTGTGGAATTTTTTCATTTGCTTTTTTTGTGATTGGCACTCATACCCATTCTATAATCAATCACAACGTTCTTATCATACCTTGTAGCTAATCATCGCTAGCGGGTCCCTATTGATATTTGGTCAACACAAAGTAGTTTAATTGTCTATGAAAAGCATGAGCCATATTAATAGTATCATTAAAAGAAATACGGTAACTTAGTGGGCAAGTACCCGGTGAGAGTTTCAGGGACCCGGGTTTGTCCATCGTATTCTATTTTTTTCTGTTTTTTTTTTTTTTTTTCGTTCGAACTCCGTTTGCATTATTATGATCGATGATAGGCTTGATTTATTCCTTTCTTATTTATTCGTTTATTTTTTCACGATTCAAAATCGTTGACCGCACCATTTCAACCGTTTATGATATTAAAAAAATTGCGTGCACTGTTTTTTTGGTGCAAACAGATAGTTATGCATTTTTATAATACTACTAAATATTTGTAATTCACCCGGGTTACCGACGAGTTCCAAAACAAAATATCATCAAACGCCCAGACGACGTAACATGGCTAATTCTTTTCCTCACTCGTAAGCGGTGCACATATGTAAGAAGTTTTAGTGATTGTTTTAGGTGTTAAAACTATGAAATGATTTGCCGAATTTCTCTCAAACGATAGAAAAATGTTCTCGTATTTATTCTTACGTGGAATTTTACGATCGACAATGTTTAATTCAAATCTTTCCCGATTTCCTATTAGTTTATAAGATATACGTGTCTTAAACTGAACATAATTTTTTTAAGCCTTTCCGCAGGGCTTTCTCCCAAAATTCTTATGCATATCGATTTGCAATATCGAAAATCATGAAGTATAAAATTGATCGACTGCTTCCGGCACATGTATTATATTCATTTTTGACGACTTGGCCGCATTAGGGAACCCTGTGTGGTATGCATTATATTCATTCTCTGTCTCCCAAACTTCATGAGCCTCTTTTTTCAGTGTATTTTTTGTATTAGAATGAATAGCCTGTACTCAGCTTCTATACCTACCTTGAAAAAAATTTCACTTAAAAAAACCGATCTCAAGTACGGAGTGAGAATCGCATCCTAGACTCTTTTGGGAGCCAATGCAATTTCACATGATTCGATACATCTTTTTGTTAATATCCTAATATTTGATAAACTGTAATATCCTCAATGAGATAGATTTTTATTTATATTGTATTTATGTTTCTTTTCTTCATTGGACTAAAAGTAATGTTATAGTGTAGTAATATCAATATGTAATGACTGAAGGAAATATTAATATACATTGTTCAAAAGTGTGGAGCATATTATGAGCTTTATGAGCCTCCCTTTTTAATATTATTTTCGCATTTTAGCGAATATTTTGA
Source organism: Rhimphoctona megacephalus (assembly GCA_963989365.1). NCBI lineage: Eukaryota > Metazoa > Arthropoda > Insecta > Hymenoptera > Ichneumonidae > Rhimphoctona > Rhimphoctona megacephalus. The sequence goes on along the minus strand of OZ022418.1, from coordinate 10,221,109 downwards.
ACTCATGTTCTATACCTACTTTTGAAAAAAGTTTCACTTGAAAAAAATGATCTTAAGCAGCTAGTGAGAATCGCATTCCAAACTTTTTTAGTAGCGAATGCAATTTCACATATTTCTGTACATCTTTTTGTTAATATTCTAGTATTTGACAAACTGTAATATCCTGAATGCGACAGATCTTTAATTATTTTATATTCATGTTTCTTTATCTCATTGAACTAAAAGTAATGTATTAGAATAATATAAATATTAACACTGCACAGATCATTTAATTTCGGGTCCAATATGAATTGCATAGTCGCTTAGGTTAAAAATGACCCATATGATTCACGCAGGGTTAATATGATTTGTTCAAAATCGTGGGGCATATTAAGAGCTTTATGAGCTTTCTTTTTTAGTATTATTTTCACGTTTTAGTAAACATTCTGTGCTTAGCTTCTATTCCTACCTTTGAAAAAAGTTTCACTTGAAAAAAATGATCTTAAGTAGCGAGTGAGAATCGCATTCCAAACTTTATTAGTAGCGAATGCAATTTCAAATATTTCCGTACATCTTTTGGTTAATATTCTAATATTTGACAAACTGCAATATCCCGAATGCGACAGATCTTTAATCATTTTATATTCATGTTTCTTTGTCTCATTGAACTAAAAGTAATGTATTAGAATTATATAAATATTAACACTGCACAGATCATTTAATTTCGGGTCCAATATGAATTGCATAGTCGCTTAGGTTAAAAATGACCCATATGATTCACGCAGGGTTAATATGATTTGTTCAAAATCGTGGGGCATATTAAGAGCTTTATGAGCCTTCTTTTTTAGTATTATTTTCACGTTTTAACAAACATTCTGTGCTTATCTTCTATTCCTACCTTTGAAAAAAGTTTCACTTGAAAAAAATTATCTTAAGTAGCGAGTGAGAATCGCATTCCAAACTTTATTAGTAGCGAATGCAATTTCAAATATTTCCGTACATCTTTTGGTTAATATTCTAATATTTGACAAACTGCAATATCCTGAATGCGACAGATCTTTAATCATTTTATATTCATGTTTCTTTGTCTCATTAGACTAAAAGTAATATAGTAGAATAATAGGAATACTAACACTGCGCGGATCATTTAATTTCGGGCCCAATATGATTTGCATAGTCGCTTGAGTTAAAAATGACCCACATGATTCACGCAGGGTTAATATGATTTGTTCAAAATCGTGGGGCATACTATGAGCTTTATGAGCCTTCTTTTTTAGTATTATTTTCACGTTGTAGCAAACATTCTGTACTTACCTTCAAAAGAAGTTTCACTCAAAAAAACTGACATTAACTACCCGGAAATGAAAGAAATATGAATATGTGTTGTTCGAAATCGTATCGTATACTTCGAAATCATCGTAAATCACATCGACGCAATCGCAAAATTCAAGTTGTGCGATCTGTTGTAGGAAAAAACATGATACAAAACTTAATAAAAGCGATTTCATAGATGCTTTCTAAGCCGCACAGTCAATTTTGTAATTGAGCATGTACATAGGCCGGCGCGATGGCAGTGGCAGTGAGCTCTTACGTAACGGCGCGCTACTCTCAGCCGCTCGTTTGCTCGAAAGGTTTGTATTGGCGATATCTGGCTTGATCCGGAAGTGAACTCGAGCACATTCATAAGTCGGCAATTTGGCGATAGCTCGTCATTTTGAAATTGGGGATAAAGTTTGTGTTTACGTTTCTTTGAGTTTCAGGTAAGATTGCAATGTTTATTGTAAAGGAAAAATGTATCATGCTTATATATTGAAACCAACTCGAACAGCTGAAAAGCCGTATAGTTATCATAAATATCAAGAGGCACGATAGCGGCTCGACGGCAAGTATTAAGGTAACTACTGTAGTCCAGTAGAGTCAAATCACAGTCCCTCTAAAAAAATTGCCTGGATCTGTAAAAAATGTAAATTTGGTATTTACGAGTTCGGGAGACATTATCGTCTTCAGAAAAACATGATAACGTTAGGCTGTTAGTCAAATATTAAACAAATGATGAAAATAAAATTCTCGTTTTGGCTAATACCAACTATTGAAATGGCCGAAAATAAAAACTTTGCGAATGAATGTAAAGTCGGCACCCGATTTGGCAGCGCCGCAATACTAACACGTTGGTAATGTTACTGAGCAGTGCACGACTTGCGTAGTCAACGAAGATCGAGTGTCTTGTTTACATTATTTCGGCGGCTCAAGATTGAAAAAAATGGCGATTCCTGAACCACGTGTACGTGATATACAAGATCGATTCTCGACGAAAAGAAAAGAAAAGTGAAATGCTATATGAAATAGATATATTATTATATTGGATTATATTGGAACTGGATTATAGTATATTGGAACTTGTAAGTCTATATACATATTTGACATCTGAAAAACGTATGCATGTGTGTATCTGTGGAATATAGCTTACTGTAATGTAAAATATTAATACGAATTTATACAACTTCAGATTTCATACCATCGCTAGTTTTGGGAGAGCATCGAAAATTGAATCCAATGTGTGTATATCAATTTAAACAATTTTTCAAAATGATCGCTCAAAATGAGGCTATGTATGGTCTCCTCCATGAACGCGCCATTATCAAATCTCAATGGCCGACTAGTTGAAACGAATCTTTAGCCTCCATTTCACGTAGTTTATACTCGAATATCTCATTAATCTGATGGCAAACACACGTTTCCTTTTTGCACGTTACTCCTCATACATCAACCTAAAAATTAAAAAAAAAATTGACATGAAATTTTTACTGAACAGTGCTTAAAAAATTTCGGTTTCCACGAATGGCTAGTTTTCCCTACATTCGTCTATGCAAAACGGAAGAACTTCGATTGATCATATCTCCGTTGTGAAATGGTTAATATTCTTTAAATTAATCGTGAACACGTATGATACCATGTAGAATGACATAGTTCCGTCCTAAGAAAATATCTTTGTTTCTGCTAATGCAGTAGTTACCTTAAAAAAGAAAGCTTGCGCGAGCCCTGCTGCACTCTTATATACGCGAATATGCCGGTTTTATGACATCACAGCCTTTTCAAATTGCTTTCACTGGCGGACCATTTCAGTGAAAAAACTGAATATCAGTGACGATTTTTTTTCAATTTTTCTCTTTCCAACGGTCTTTGTTGCAAGTACATCCGTTCAGCCAATCTTAAGATATGATAATTTTGGGATTGAAAATCGAATGTTTCGGGATAACTTATCTTCTCGGAGACGGAAGGGCGTAAATATCCACATTCTTTATATTGGGCATACATCCTTCTAACAATAATCTACATTTCTCTACTGTCCGTCACCCAGTCCGCTGAATGAGGCTACCTCCACTGATCGCGCACCGCTGAGCGAGAGAGACAGCGTACGAAGCCGTGTCCCTTCCCTCTCACCCGTAGCGCGCGCTCCATCTTTCTCGTTCAGCAAAAACGAACGGCCGTTTAATAATTAAGGTCCCAATTTTTTAATACTTGGCGTTCTTTTTCAAGTTTAAAGTATCAAGAGACGCGGTACCGGCTCGTGTCATATACACGTTCCGAAACATGAAGTTGTATGTCATTAACGTATTTATACCATTTAGACAACGTAACTTCTAAATTGCAGTAAAGTATTTATAACATGTAGATGATTTATGATGTCTAGTTAATTTTGCGAGGTGAAGAAATGTTTGCAAAATAATCCATTAGGCAATGCTTGGCCAAAATGTTCCCGAATTTTTTAGAAAATATGGTATATCCGTTACAGTACACTTAATTTCTAAACAAAACATAAATGTTGAACGATGGAATTGTTTACCTTAAACGGGTACAGCTGTTATTTGTAAATGAGAAATCGTTCAAGGACTCAAGCTACACCTTTGAAAGAACCAAAGAAATGACAAAAAGAAATTTTATCCATTAGAAAAAAATTCCATTAGTTATTTTTTAATTATGCCTCCACATTGGCCATTATAATAATAAATAACGAGAAATATATTTTTTGTTAAAAAAATGAATTCTTCATAACTACCATCAACAAGAGTGTTCCTTGAATTATTTTCATGATAAATCAGCATAACTACGGTCATTCTTGCCACCAAGAAGAAAAAATAAAGCAATTTCCCAGCAAACACAGTTGAGATCATTATCGAAAATGTAACGTAACCAAAAATATAACAAATATGTTATGGAATTGTCATAGCAAATCCATAACTTTTCCTTAATAATCATAAATGAGATGGAGTTCATACGTCTCATTATTACGTGTTAACTACATCACTGAAAAATGTAAGCATTATGGAGTCAAGCAGTCCTCTGTACTACCTCCACATTTGTGATGGAGATCATACGGAAAATTATCGACATCACAAATATGTTACATTGGCTCGAAAATTAAGAAGTCGCGTATTTTTGTGTTTTTTTTTTCGTAATTATATGAGAAAAAACTAAGTTTTCATTAGAAATTAATAACATAAAATGTGCAAAATTATTTTAAAACACCTTGAGTTTATATCTAAGTATATATGAATGTAGAGGAACCACACGGAGAGAAATGGTCATGTCGTAACAGCAAAAGATCTTTTGATAATGATATTTCATAAGCATGTGTAGCATAATTTTCTTTATAACAGCATAAAGATATTAGCTACGGAAACGAAAAGTGCAAATCTACGATAGATTTGTCGAAGTAACAAATGCTGTGCCGATGCAGCAGGTTATTTGATACGGTAACATATAAATTTGGCTACGCGAGCACTTTTACGGATAGCATGAGCGTTTGAAGAGTTCGTAGAAATCTTTTCATTTCCGCATAAGTTTGGTTGTGCGTGTGTTTTTCCTGAAAAATATAAACACATCTTCCGTTACGAACAAAAAGCGACGCGCAAAAACAGCAGTTACCCTTGAGCGGTGTGTTGCGCCCGATACCCGTGCCTGAGAGTGAGTGGCTGAAAGTCAAAAGTGACAAACGAAAAAAAAACACGGAAACAATCGAAGAACGTCTTCATTGGTGGCGGTTGTGTTAAAAAATACAAGCGTTAAATTACTGTTTTCGTTTCGTTTTCGGTTTTTATTTTAATTTCGTTTCGTCACTGAATCATGTTGAATGAATCATTCCATATGACTCAGCACTCAAAGAAAGCCAACATTAAGTAGCCACTGTAAAACGTCTGTAAAACTTTTTGAAATTTTTTTTTCGAAATGATAACGTTTTTCTATAATGAATAATGTACATGTATTATGAGAGCTATACATTACGCCGTAAATACGATTTTTTTGTCTGAAAATATTCGAACAATCGTTTCATTTGACGGAAAAATTTCAAACAATTGTTTTTATGAATATTTTGTTGAATTATTATTTGGAATGTTTAAAACATAAGTAGGCGAAATAAATATCAAAGTTTCACATGCGGTCAGAAGCGTAATGGTTAAGGTTCATAGGTAGTGAGGTATTAAGAACAGGTTGGAGGTAGGAGGAGGTAGTAAGAATAAGTAGAAAATTTTAATCGGCGAAATCGTTCATTAGCAATCGCCGAAAATGAATAATTATATGATTTACGAGTGAAATAAAATTTTTGTATTTTGTATTCTCAATTGAAAAGGTATTTTTACATACAATTATTATTTGGCAAACGTAGAAAAAGGATCCTAAGAAGCAGAAATGGTTCGTTTGTGCAGCAAAAATTCTATGCTCGTTTAACAAATGCGTATGCTACGAGAGCGAAAATTCTCTGCTCATGCGGCACATCACACTTCAACATAGACCTTTCATCACAGCAGCAAATATTTCTGTCGTCACTATATTAACAAATAAAACTTGTAGCAGTAGCGTGGCGTACGCTGCCCTGACACAAAAATTTCTCTCCGTGCATAGACGTTTCGACAGGTGGTGTTTTCAAACATGAAATAGAGTATCGTCAGTAGCTCACATTAAGAAACGCAGTAGCGACACACAATCACAGCGATAGATAGTACGTTCTGGACGATATAAAAATACTTCAATTAAATATCTAAAGACGTACAACGGTTCTTCTATATCCATAAATGTTTTAATATGAAATTCAGATATTTTTAACTAGTTATGCAGATTTTATATTATAAATTTCTAAGGAAACTTGATTTTTTGTTCATGTAATAGCAAAAACACAAGAATGGCTTGCGCCACCTTTCACTATTGGGCTGCAAAGCCCATACCTTTGGTAACGCTTTTTCGTTTCGTATTGTTGGTACATCACGACACACCAACAAAAAAATCGATATTTTTCCCCATTTACCGCGTCCTAAACGTTGATGTATCGTAAAAGAAAAAGCGTCGCCAAAGGAAAGCTCTGTAGACAAAAATTAACAGATGGCACATGCTGTTTTGTGTTTTTTTTTGCAATTATTTTTGCAAAAAATCAAGATCCCTTATTTAGAAATTGATAACATAAAATGTGCATTATTATTCAAAAATATCTGTATTCTCTAGTTAAGTATTTATGAATATAGAAGAATCCTTGTATATCTTTAGATATTGAATTCAGGTATTCTTTTTTGTTCAAAAAGTATTTTTTGTGATTATTATTGTGTGCCGCGACTGCGCCTCTTAATGTTAGTTATTGGCGATATGCCATTTTATATCTGAAAACGCCATTTCGTTGAAACGGTTATACATGCTCTTCAAATTCATGGCCTATAAATAATCAATAAAAAGGTCAGAAAGCTTTTTTAAATTTTATCAAGTGGATTTAAAGACGGAGTATATTTGATAAATACATCCATATATACTTCACACTTGGTACACGAACACAGCGACAGAAAAAACCTTCTCGACGACAAAGAAAGTACTAGAATGCAGCATCTGTAGACTTATACTGGTTCCTCTACGTCTATATGTACTTAGATATAAAATGGAGGTGTTTTTAGATATTTATGCGCATTTAATGCTATTAATTTTGAATTTTTTCTTGACTTGATTTTTTCACTTGATTTTTTCTCATATAAGTACGAAGAAACCACAAAAATGGCTTGCGCGGCCTTTTAATTTTGAGCTACGGGGCCTTTTTTGCATGGAGGCTTTTTCTTTCACGATATAATAATGCCTAGGACACGGAAAATAAAAAAAAAATAGCGATGTTTTTTAACCACCCAAAGCTAGTACGACATAATATCATATGGCATGCTTCGCAAAAAACGTGTGGTGCATGCATGAGATTCTCGATAATTTGTTGGCACTAATTATTTCACAGAGTTATCTTTGTCAACGTAGTAACAGTAGAATTATTGGAAGTGAATTGTCAAGATATAAAATAGAATTCTACATATAGGATAATCCTAAAAAGCGAAAACCTTTTGGTTTCCTCTCGCAGTGAAGACTATCGCTTATTATTGATATAATTAACTGTTCTAGCAAAATGATGTAAAATGGTTACATATGTGTCCCTTACATATTATTTCTCTTAAATTACGATTAAAAAAAAAATATTATTTGTTGTCATAATTTATTTTAAAAAATTAATCAAAATATAAAAATATTCATTTATTAATAAATTCATTAAAACATCAAAATTTGATATAAAAATGGTATTCAGCGGAATTCAAGCTGGACCATTGTAGAGAGCAACCTTAAAATTAGTAGAAAAGGTACTTCACAAATTGACATCCCACCATTTTCATCGTGAATAATCCAATAGAACAAGAACTTGCAAAACCTGTCCTTGTAACATAAAAGGGTTAAGGTAACTACTGTACTGCATGCTATTCAAATGAGTGCTAAATTTTCTCAATGCTTTTAGACCAAGTTTAACGTACCAATTAAATGAATTGCTAGTGGATTTGTATAACAGCATGTCTCTCCAAAAGTATTCGCACCGCCTTGACTTTGTTCATTATATGTTTGGTCACCCGTTCATCTGGATAATTTTTAATAAATTGAACGTCCAGCATATATTACCTTCTTTTGAAAAAAAATCTACGTAATTTTTTATAAGGAATTAAATGTTGTGTACGTGATATTTCAATTTCTATTGGTTTTATTGCGTTTTCTTTCAATTAATAGTTTTCGAAAGGAAGACGATACAGTTAGTCGTAAACGTCTACTTCTAAAAATGAAAAATGATATTAACTATGGCGACGAGATATTTTTTCTTTTTTATTAATAAAAAATCTAAATTTGAATATGAAAATCTAAAAACGATTCATCACGAAGGTTGCTATATGTGTACCATTCATTTGTTTATTGTCTGACACTGATATTTTAACCTCAACGAAAGTTAAATGAGCGCGCTTTTCTCTGTAGAATTTTCTTGAAAAAAAAAATCCTTTCACAATAAGAAATAAATTGATTAGAAATAATTTAATTAAGATAAGAAATCTATCTAATTCTAATTAGATAATTAGATCTTCTAATTATCTAATTTATATATATATATATATATATATAATTATCTAATTAGATAGATATAAGAATAGATAAAAATTCTTAGATAATTCTTATCTAAGAAGATAAGAAATAAATTAGAAATAGAAAAATCGAAGAATGTTCATCTTTATCTGTAGTCGAAGGTTCAAACTATTTGTAGATAGCGGTACAAGTCCCATTTACTATGATTGAATGGGCCGTATTTCTTATGAAATAAATGCTGGGGTGGATTTTACCAAGTGTGAATAGTAAGGGTTAAGTACCAAATGACATTCATATAGCATTCTTTGAATAGCCAATACAATTTTACATGTGCCAGAGCTTAAATTATTTTTTCTTGACATTTATTTTATCTTATGAAATTGAACATGATGTTACAGTTGTAGACATGAAAGAAATATAAATGTATCGAGTTCGAAATATGGATATTTTGTACTTACCCTCTATTTTGTACCTACCTCTAAAAGAAGGATCTCTTTAAAAATCAACATTAACTTCCGAGTGAAAATCACTTCCCAGACTCTTTCCGTTACCAATACAATTTCACACAATCTTCTTCTTAATAATTCGTAATAGTCGTTAAACTATGTGATCCTGAATTTTTCTTTACTTTTCCATCATGTTTTTTTTTTTTAATAGGGTATAAAGTAACGTAGTTGTCGATATAACAGAGATAACATTTTATGTAGTGCGATATCGTGTCACATATTTCGTAATCATCGCAAACCCCAATGACGGCATAGCAAAGTTCAAGTTGAATAATCGATGAAAGAAAAAATAATGTACAAAGTTGAAAAAGAAGCCATCTTCATAGATGCTTTCTAATTGTAAGTCGCATAATTAACTTTGTAATTGAGCACATACATAGCCTAACGCGGCGACTGTGGTGGTTAACTATGATGTAATAGTGCTCTGCTCTCAGTCACTGCTCGCTTGTGCGAAGAGTTCTCGCACCGAACTGAGCAATTAAAAGATTTGAGCTCAATGAAAATATTGAAAATGAAATTAAAAAATTTACCTTTATTTTAATTATAAATATAATAAGTGATGATATCTAGCCTGTCTGACAATGAGGAAAAAACTCCAGCGCATCAATTACTCAATTTTACAGTAGCTCGTTATTTTGAAATTGGGGATACTGTTTGTACTTACGTTCAATTGAATTTCTGAAAAAATTTGAATGTTATTTTTAATGTAAAAAACATTTCCATGCTCGCATATTTTAATAATTAATCATACAGCAGAAAAGCCATATAATCATCATAAAACAGCTATATTTGTGTTTATAAGAGTGTGGCAGGGCTTTTTTTAATAATTGGCGTCAAGACCTCATGACAAGTACGTTACATAGACGTTTCAAAACGCGATTCATTTTTCAATACAAAAATGTCGACAATATATTGCAATAGACTATTTACGTAGAAAATTATACAAACCAATTTATGGGCTTGGCCATGGGGGCACGAATGTTGTCCATAAACTTTTTTCATTCGCAATCGTACTTATTGTTAGAAGATTTTGGAAATCGTGGAGACACCTAAATTTTGAAATAATCAATCGGAAGATCTTTGCATGATACGATCGTTTTACAGGAAATTTGTGAATCTTGAACTTTCTATTTACAATCTCTTGAAACATGGAAATCTTCAAATTTCTAATCGTTCGTAAGATATACGCGTTTGAACCCCACATAATTTTTTCCATTGTGATGATGGAGGCAATTATCATTTTTATGTTAAATTATTTAGATATTCGGGATCGTAATGTCGGTAATATTTAGCCCATAGTCTAAAATTATTTTACTTCGGATCATGAATAATTTGGAAACAGTTTTTTTTTGGAAAAACTGTATTCAAACTATTCACGATTTTTTCTGTCATAAAACAGATGTTGATAAGCTAGGAATAATTTGAAGAAGAAAATGTACAAAATGTTTATTATGCCTACGTTTCTATTTCTAAGAATTCGATATTTTCCGTGCGTACGAAACACGAAAAAACAGATCACCAAAAAACGAAACAAAACTATACCGATTGAGTTCAGAAAAAAAACACATAGAAATTTTTAATAACGTGGAAAGAAAAAACTGAAGCTACTCGAATGTAACTAGAGAGTCGAGGGTTACTAGAGGTTTCATTGAAATTTTTCGATTGCTATTGACTTTTTAATTTTCATATTTTCGATAAAAATAGTAGTTACAGTATAGCAATTCATATAATTAAATGCAAAGTCAAATAATAAAAATACAGCCAGCTACAAAGTTTGATTCAGAAATTTTGGGCTCATACACTGAAATTTATAACGGGAAAACAAAAACAGAACCGTACTCGAAGTACGTAACTCGAAGCATTGGACTTGTAATCACGTCCGCGTTCAGAAAGAGAGTAAAGACAGCATTGTTACCTCGCTTTAAAAATACACATCGCTATCACTCTTCCTCCTTTCTGCTACCAGTACTTTTGTATTACCGAAATGAAGTATTTAACTAACGTCAAATCTATAAAGCGATTTTGTATCTCTATTCGCAGTCACATTTTTTCAAAAAAATTTATTAGTCGAACTATTACTTCACAATATTATTCCAATATTGTTCTTTGGAGTCCCTATGTCTGTCCCTATGTATTGTCCAAAACTGCAATAAATAGTTGCTTTGATAATTAAAATTTATTGCACACTAGTCAAAATAATTGCAAAATGTTTATTTAAACTTTGTACCTTAAACTATTATGTATTTTTTTTTTTTTTTCATTTTACTGCTGGTAAGGTTTGTATGAAGTGTTATCGCAAAGTCAGGAGGTACCAAAAACAAAATAATATTCTCGAATTTCACGAAAAAATATCTCATGAACCATTCATTTTACAAAAAATTAAAAAGCGGTTCCGTAGAGTGAAAATATCTTTATCCATTGCGATATCTTTATCAACATTCATTACAAACCGATTGTTGAAATATTTTCGTGTAATGACTCTAAAAAATATGTTAAATCACAAGTTCCTTTCATTTCATTATTGTCTGAATGTCCGATGATTTATTTATCACAAAAAGAACAAACCCGTTGTGGATCGCATTAACTTTCAAAGTGTACTTGCACAGTTGCCAACCAGCAAATCGTGCACGACTTGTCAACAGCGCATTTTACATTCTCCGTCCTTGATCCGTATGCCTGGGTTCTAATAGTATTTTTCCGCTGATAGATTTTTTTGTCTAGAGAACATGTGGCAGAGATTTTGAGTCGTAATATAAATAGAATCGTGTAATTTGCTAACTTCATTAACCTCTAGAGGACCGGAAAACCGATATATCGGCTCGCCCTGTGATACGAATTTTGTATACAAATAGCAAAAATCCCCTCCCGGGGAAAAAAACTTGGACAAGTACATTGGTGGTCCCTCGTTTCCCTATGATATCACAAAAAGTCCAAAACCCCACTTAAATTTTTTTTTTTTAATGTTTACTAATTTTATTCATATTCCGGAGGGAAACCAACCATATAGATCACGAAATAACCGGCCAAAAAACCAGACTTCACAATAATTGTCACTTTGAATTTATTTCCACAGAACAAAACAAGAATCAAAACATTAAAAAATCAGAATTATCAAGATGAGAAAAACACCACTTATAATTGGTGTGTAAGAAGTATCAATAGTCTAGAAAAAAATGAAGAAAGATCGACATCTAAGTTACGTGCAGCAGTAAAATTTATGATATCAGTACTAGGACAAGTATTTCTTTGATGACTGAGAAGATATCAATATGGACGTACCGGCAACGTAGGGCATGCAGTTGGTGCATTGCTTCTGGGATCTCCTAAGTCGAATAGCTACTTTTGTTTTGGCTATGGCGTGACCAATGTTGCCAAATAGTATTTACTTACATGACCTAATGAAACAACATTGCCTGCGCCGTGGCTAAAATAACGAAAAACAAGCAGGAACAGGAAGTTTCGTATAAGATCCCGTGCTTTTGTAATGTTAAAAAAAAAACATTAATTTATGTCTGTACATGATAGCACAGTTTTGTTTGATTGGTAATAATTTGATGAACGTTCACCACCGTACGTTGAGCGTATACGCACAGAGTACTTGTCCGGCCCATAACTTTTTATTAAAATTGCTCATTCAAGTGAAAATAAAATTGGAGGTGCTTTTCGTTGCATGCGTTGCTTTTCGCCGTCAGAAATTTACAAGAAAATCAATTCTTCTGCGAATTTCAGAATGGCCTTGTATCATAAACAACATTCGACGTCTATTCAATCGGAATAAAATGGTGTTCGTAGTCATCATAAAATTACATTAACATAAGGTGCAGTCAATTATGAAATTTCTGAAGATACGACTCATTGTCAGTAAACTATTGCCAGCAATGTAGCGTATCATACTTTCGAAAACTATTATTGCCAGCAACGAAAGTTATTATATTTTGGAAAACTACTATTTATTAGTAGAAGATCTAAGTAACCACTGGTTAATGGTCAAAAGATCAATGTGGGCTCTGAATGCACCGTCAAATTTGTATCTAAAGTTTTAAGATCACGCAAATTTCACACAAAATAATCCCCCTCCGTTCGTTTCATTTTGATGTTCTTGGGCGCCAACTATCAAAATAGCCCTTTATGTTTTGAAAAAGAGAATTTAAACCATTATGCGGGATTAATCATAAAAAATAAAAATTAAATAAGATATTACCAATAATGAAAAAGTGCGTATTTATGACCCTTGACTTTTGAGAGAGACCACTGATTTTTACTGAAATGAGCAATTTTAATAAAAAGTTATGGGCCGGACAAGTACTCTGTGCGTATACGCTCAACGTACGGTGGTGAACGTTCATCAAATTATTACCAATCAAACAAAACTGTGCTATCATGTACAGACATAAATTAATGTTTTTTTTTTAACATTACAAAAGCACGGGATCTTATACGAAACTTCCTGTTCCTGCTTGTTTTTCGTTATTTTAGCCACGGCGCAGGCAATGTTGTTTCATTAGGTCATGTAAGTAAATACTATTTGGCAACATTGGTCACGCCATAGCCAAAACAAAAGTAGCTATTCGACTTAGGAGATCCCAGAAGCAATGCACCAACTGCATGCCCTACGTTGCCGGTACGTCCATATTGATATCTTCTCAGTCATCAAAGAAATACTTGTCCTAGTACTGATATCATAAATTTTACTGCTGCACGTAACTTAGATGTCGATCTTTCTTCATTTTTTTCTAGACTATTGATACTTCTTACACACCAATTATAAGTGGTGTTTTTCTCATCTTGATAATTCTGATTTTTTAATGTTTTGATTCTTGTTTTGTTCTGTGGAAATAAATTCAAAGTGACAATTATTGTGAAGTCTGGTTTTTTGGCCGGTTATTTCGTGATCTATATGGTTGGTTTCCCTCCGGAATATGAATAAAATTAGTAAACATTAAAAAAAAAAAATTTAAGTGGGGTTTTGGACTTTTTGTGATATCATAGGGAAACGAGGGACCACCAATGTACTTGTCCAAGTTTTTTTCCCCGGGAGGGGATTTTTGCTATTTGATATCACTTCTTTTTTCTATAATATTTTCATATATTTCGCTTTATATAAACTCCAATAGAGCCTGTATATAACAAAAAAACTTACAACGTGTTTACATCATTACACCATCGACTTATTTCAATGTCAGGAATCAGTATGGCTCATACTACTAATTCGACATAAAAGAATGAGACAGATTTTCTACCATAAATTCCTTGTTATTGAGGTTGTTTAAATATAGGAGCGTTTCGTTCCAGTGATAAGAAAAAAAGTTATGTTTTCAAAAGAGTTAACTATAGACTCGAAGTATTTTCTCGAGATGTTAGTAATTCGTTGATAGGTTATTATTTGATTATAGCTTGGCAGGAAGGTGTTCTAGAAGAGACCTCAAATACCAATTTTTCCCCAAGGCGAAAATTCAGAAAATTAAATACTTTATCATTAGCTTTCAAGTTGTGTATTAGAATAAGGCATTCAGGGGCGAAAAGGCAGCGAGGATATTAGCAATTTCGATCTAAGCTATAAATAGATAATTATATTTAACTTTACTATCAGGAGCCTCAGAATTATTATTCTTTCAAAGATGAAATGACGGAAGAATATGATGCATCATCCTTGACTTACAAATTATTTTATGAAACATAGAAAAAAATTAGATTGAAAAAAAATTCGGCCGAAGTACTTGACAAATGTTTTTTCACTTAATTTACATAATGTATCGGTCATGGTGACAACCTCGCCAAGTAGTTCGGCCGAAATTCTTTTTCATCTAATTTTTTTTCGTTTGCAATCTTTTTTTGCTTCGGACCCTTATTGATACAGAGTTTTTATTTTCATTCTGGTTGGTAAAACAACTGCATTTTCGAACTTGATTCTTTTCTCTATCAACATTCAACATTATTTGAAGATTTTTTCACACGATAGAGCCTCCCGTACTGGGCACATATATTTTGGTATAGCTCAATTTATTTTATAACTTTTTGCGAAACCCAACCTTAGCTTTTCGCGAGGATTAACTCATTTTGTTTTGTGTGATTTGAATTTATTTGATACATTTTTTGAGAGTGGTCACTTTTCTTACTTTTTGATAGGGTTTGATTTTCTCAGGGATTTTTGCGAGAACAGGTTTTTGCAGTGTATGTATATTCGTGGAAAAATATGGGAACGGCGGTCAACAAATGTACTTGTCCAGGTTTCTTCCGCGAGGGGGATTTTTATGCGTGATATGATTCGTTTTTTCTCTTTCTTTTCAAACATCTCGCTTTATATAGATTAGAAAAAGGTTATATTGGGAAATTATCGCTTTTTCATTTCCAAACCCTGACCCCTTCTACTTCGAGTCAGGTTTTTCCCCCATGAAATAAAGGGGCACGTGTTTTGGAATTTTCAATTTGGCATTTTTTTTATTCTCGAGCCAGTCAAATTTTTTTGACATTTCGATTTACCTTTCTGGAATCAGGCTAAAATAAGTCGGGAACTGGGAGTCTGATACAAAAATTTACAAAGCTTTTGAGAGCAAGATTAGAAGAGTCAGAACTTTTCCATAGAATTTGTAGCTATTTGAATTTGTGTTTATCAAAGAAACATATTAAATAGCAGTATCTCCTTGTTATATTTGTAGATTTGTGGTAAAAAACATTACGCTTATTTCAGCTTGTTGATAAAAATGGGGCGATTTTTTTCGAAATTTTTCATTTTTGATTAATGATGAAATAAAAAACCCGTTTCATGTATGTTTAGAGAAAACATCGAATCTATTGTGAAAAAAGTTCACGCATTTTTTCATTCTTATTTTTATTAACAAGGTGGAATCATGATTATTTTTCAATACCATTGAAGAAGTTACTACCATGGAAATAAAAAGTTACAACTATTTCAATATTCTCATTGAATATAGAAAAGTTCAAATAGTATGTTATGGGAACTCCAAAACAATATATTGAACAAACCAAAGCGACTGTAGAGGAAAGCGTTTAGAATAAAACTTTTTCAATTTATTATGCTATAGTCAGAGCTAAAAAGTGGAAATACTTAGCACACAAGACATGTCTCCTCTTCACAAAAAGGTCAAAATTTGTAGATATCGGCTACATTCCAATGATACAAATTTTGATACTATCAGAAGAAGAGCACCCGAAGACTTTCTGAAACAACTTTTTAAATTTATTATGCTATAACTAAAGTGGAAAAGTGAAAAAACATAGTGCACTTTAAGACCAACAAAGTTCAGAAAATTTGGATGTATCTATTGCGTTCCGAGGACAGAAATTTTAATCCCATCCAAAAATGAGCAGCCGAAGACTTTTTGTAATAAATTTTTCAATTCATAATGCCACAATCAGAGACAAAAAGTGGAAATACTTGGCGCTTCACAAAATGTTAAAAGTTTGTAGGTATCGGCTACATTCCCATGATACAAATTTTGATGCAAATTTTGATATTTATAACAATAATGGCCGTGAAAGCCTTAAAACTAGAACTTACAGATATTTTAATATTATCTTTGAATTTTGAAAAGTTCAGAAAGTATGTTGTGGATATTTTAAAACAATAAATTCAACAAAGTGGGCAAACTTAGATCAGTACTGTGCCCAAGAAAATGGATCGAGTTGAGTTGTACCAGTTGCATTATCTTCGTGCAAATTTTCGTACCATCACAACCAGAGCATCCGTAGAGCAAATCTTTTCGAAAATATTTTTCAATTCGTTATGCCACAATAGCAGCCAAAAAGTAGAAATACTGAGCACACATGTTGCTCCAGGAAATTTCCAAAGTTTGTAAGTATACGGTGCGTTCCAATGAAACATATTTTTATACTTCCAGAAAAAAGGAACCAAAGACTTTCTGACAATTTTTTGAATTAATCATGCCACAACTCAAGCATACCACACATTGGGCTCAATAAAGTTTATGAACTTTGCATGTAGCCATTACTTTTCGAAGCCAAATTTTAATCCCATCCAAAAATGAGCAAACGAAGAATTTTCATAATAAAATTTTCCAGTCCTAATAATGCCAGTATTTCAGCAAAAAAGTGGAAATATTGGGCACATTTGTTACTTCACAGATATTTCAAAGTCTGTACGTATCTGTTGCAATTCAATGATACAAATTTTGATAATATCAGTAAAAACACATCAGAAGACTTCGTAAAATAATTTTTCAAAATTTATTATGCTACAACTAAAGTAGGGAAGTGAAAAAATATAGCTCAATTGAGCCGAATGAAATTCTGAAATTTTGCATATATTCATGGCGATCCGAAGACAATAATTTTGATCCCATTGACAAATGAGCAACCACAGAATTTTCATAACAAAATTTTAAATTCTTAATGCCACAATCGGGGCCAAAAAGTGGAAATATTGGTACATTTGTTGCTTTACAGAATTTCCAACGTCTGTAGGTATCCGTTGCAATCCAATGATACAAATTTTGATAATATCAGTAAAAAAACATCAGAAGATTTCCTGAAACAATTTTTCAAAATTCATAATGCTACAACTAAATTAGGGAATTTAAAAAATGTAGCGTACATTGGGCCCAACAAAATTCTGAAATTTTGCATGTATGCGTGGCATTCTGAAGCCAGCAATTCTTAACCCATCGACAAATGAGCAAAAGGGAAAATACTTGGCACATTTGTCGCTTCACAGAATTTTCAAAGGCTGTAGGTATCCATTGCAATTCAATTATACAAATTTTGATCATATCAGTAAAAGCACATCGAAAGACTTCCTGAAACAATTTTTCAAAATTCATAATGTTACAACTAAAGTGGTGAAGTGAAAAAATAGAGCACATATTGAGCTATACAAAATTCTGAAATTTTGCATATATTCATGGCATTCCGAAGACAATAATTTTGATTCCATCGACAAATGAGCAACCGAAGAATTTTCATAACAAAAGTTCAATTCATAATGCTAAAATCGGAGGCAAAAAGTAGAAGTATTTGGTACATTTGTCGCTTCACACAATTTCCGAAGTTTGTAGGCATTCGTTGCAATCCAAAGATATAAATTTTGATAATGTCAGAAAAAACACATCGGAAGACTTTCTGAAACAGTTTTTTAAAATTCATTATGCTACAACTAAAGCAGGGATGTGAAAAAATGTAGAGCATATTGAGCCAAACAAAATTCTGAAATTTTGCATATATTCATGGTGTTCCGAAGACAATATTTTTGATCCCATTGACAAATGAGCAACCAAAGAACTTTCATAACAAAATGTTCAATTCATAATGCTACAATCGGAGCCAAAAAGTGGAAATACTTGGTACATTTGTCGCTTCACAGAATTTTCAGAGTCTATAGGCATTCATTGCAATCCAAAGATACAAATTTTGATAGGATATGGAGTATATACCACCATAGCCTTTTGACATAAAGATATATTATACGAGCCATTTTGACATAAAGATATATCATTACTTACTACGGTTATCATCCAGAGGCATCCATATATATCCACATGCAGGTTGACAGTGTATTTGACTATTAATTCATCAAACGCAAGATGATTCTACACCATATTTTGGATAGAAAAACGACGTCAAAAATCTTTTGAAATGGATCAACAATTATCATGCAAGAAACATTTCATGATGTACAAATCTTATTATGGCAAGCGAGGAACATTTTATAATAAAGAGGAAAGGGACCAATAAAATAAATTGTCAACGGTGTAGAGTTAAAAAAAATATGTATTAAACACTGCTCAAAACTCGACATGATAATAACAAACTTTGCCACATACATTTTTTTGACACTCATTATTAGTTTTATAGAGTTTCTTTTCCAAATTTACATCGATTCACACCAATCACGATTAACAGTTCAACGTATACCATTTCATAGTTATCAAAGAATCGAAAAGAATGATTTCTCAAGAAATCTTATACGAGGAACATTTAATCGCGAAAGAGAAATTCCGTCGTAGAGTTAAGTGTGGAAAATAAAAAGTGCAGGGTTAACAATAATAAAAAAATGCATATTCATTTCAGCACTGTTCGAAAGTTGATTAAAAGCACTTCACTATTTTCACACCATCACTTTCTTATTATTACTGTAACCAAGAGTCGATCGAACCTAACCACGATATTTATAACCTCACAAATGTTCGTGAAAAAACATTCATATTTTCAATACTGTTTAAGCCACGAGATTCTAATTAGTCGCGATCGAAAGGGGGAAAAAAATAAAAAATACGTGAATTTGATGAAACTCTAAATTGCTGTCATTGAATTTATATTAAAGAAATCATTTTTGGATCGTACGCGTACGATCCAAAATTATTTCGCGATCTGTGAATAAATTTATTCATAGATCGCGAAATAATATTTTTCCCGAATTTATCCACAACAGGACCCGCGTAAGCACTGCTCACTTCGAAAATTCCGTTCAGACTTTCCGCGGTATGGGTACTTCGAACTATTTATTTATTCACAGATCGCGAAATATTTTTTTTTCCCGAATTTATCCACAAACACGTCTCGCGTATAAGCACTTATTCTCACTTCGAAAACTCCGTTCAGACTTTGCGTGGTATAGGTAGAGAAAGATGAAACGGAATGGCCAATCACAAGCTCGGAAGGCGTCAAGAGGCCTTTCATTGTGTCGTATACAGACAAGCCAATACTTCGATGTAGCATAATCTTGAGCCTGTGCAAAGTTTTGTCTCAGGAAATACGGCATCAATCGTGCTGATTTAAGGCTCAATCGAAATATTTTTTCGTAATAAATCTCCCGTTCAATTTTCAAATCACCATATGCCTCCTGAGCTTCGTAATTAAAGAAAATGAATTTCAGTTTTTACCTCACCACCGTGAATCGTTTTATTCATTGCTCGCACGTCCCGCACTTCGTTGTGTCGAAACTCCATTCAAACTTTCTGCTGTGTCGGTACCGAGAAAAGAGAGAGAACTTTCCGCTGTGTCGGTACCGAGAAAAGAAAGAGAAAAGTAGTTGTGACCAATCGCAGCTCGTTGCTCTCGTCGCCAGAGACCGGCTTTCATGTAAATGGGTTTTGATGGGCATCAAAACGCCTTTGATTGTGTCATATACAGACACGTCGAATCCTTCGATGTGTTAGTATTTTTTACATAATCTTGAGCCTGTGCAAAGTTTTTTCTCAGCAACTACGCCACCGATCATGCTGATTTTGGGCTCAATCGAAAGAGAATTTCTTAATTAGTCTCCAGTTAAATTTTCAAGCCATCAAATGACTCCTGTGCTTCGTAAATGAACAAAATGACATGCCAATTTTACCCCCACCACCGCGAATCGTTTTATTCAGAGATAATATAGTCTCGGCGAGCCTCGGGCCAGCAGACGACAGAACTGTCAATGTACTTGTCCCGAGACTCTACCGAGTCTCTTGATAGTTGATACGTGATACCATACACTAATTTAGGCACCTTTCAAGGGCGATTTTAACTCTCAAATCCCGGCCGTCTAAAGGTTAATATACGTTGCAACGAAATGTTACACTTTTTTATTTTGCAAAAAACAACATCGCTCTTGCCGTGGTTATGAATTAATATTTGTAAAAACTTTAGAAGTCTAATTTCAACTTTATCATTGTTGGAAGAATATTGTGAAATGAACATGTTCTGCCGACCACACATACGTGTATATATCTATATGTACATTCCGGCTATGGATGGAACGCCCGAAAAGAAAGATATCTTAGAACGTTGAGACCGAGCGCGAAAAATGAGAAAGAAGTTGCTCGCTCTCACTCGCACTAATGCACCATAGGCAAGGCTCGAGGAAGTGACAAGGGCACCTTGGAATGGAAGTAAATCGGACGATTTGTTTTCTTTACTCGTAAGCAGTGTTCGCTTTTGCAACATAAAACTTCCTAATTATTTAGCGGGCTATTGTCAAGTGGCGGGAACAAAAGTGTTGGTATTTTTCACGTAAAATTGAACGATCTGTAATTCAAGAATTTTTCTCGACTTCTCTTTTGTCCACATGTTATGCGCGTTCAAAATATAAAATAATTCTTTGTACGCTTTCCATCCCATACATTTTCGCCCATTATTTGTTGCGTTTCTTTCAGTTTAATTGTATTTTTTAGGTTAGTGTAGATCTGTTAAGATGACTGAGAATATTCTCACTTTCGAAAAATAAGTATCAAGACAAATGTACAATGAATTTATCTTGATACCGTGCCTTCATTTTGCTCCGTCAGCTGCATGGTTATATCGATGATGCTGAAGTTTCCATCGTTGGAAAACAACGAAAACGAAAATTTTTCAAAGTTGATCGCTAACTTTTTATTTCATGTATCAATACGGATAGTCATAAAAATGAGGGGTAATTATGCAGTTTGACCACTTTTCCGAAAATCGATGCAAGAATTTTTTTTTTAGCATGAACTGCTTCGATTAGTCACCATTAATGAAATTTCGTCGGGGGAGGCTAGCATTTCCCATAAAAACCATAAGTTATGGGATTTTGAAGTTATTGGAAAAATGTGATGAAATAGGGTATATTCGAATATTTAGAAGCTCACATCAGGACAAGTGGACACACACACACACACACACACACACACACACACACACACACACACAATTCTACGAATTCATTATCAGTAGAGGCGAAATTCTTCAGTCTTCAAAATTATTTGCGAGGGTGGTGAGATAAGATGGAATAGTAGGGTGTGTGAAACAGTAGGGTGTGTGCTGAACATCTTGGGATGTGTGCGTGAAATAGTAGGGTGTATGCTGAACATCTTGGGATGTGTGCGTGAAATAATAGGATGCGTGAAATAGTAGGGTGTGTGCTGAACATCTTGAGATGTGTGCGTGAAATAGTAGGGGTGAAATAGTAGGGTGTGTGCTGAACATCTTGGGATGGTGCGTGAAATAGTAGGGTGCGTGCTGAACATCTTGGGATGTGTGCGTGAAATAATAGGGTGCGTGAAATAGTAGGGTGTGTGCTAAACATCTTGGGATGTATGCGTGAAATCATAGGGTGCGTGAAATAGTAGGGTGTGTGCTGAACATCTTGGGATGTGTGCGTGAAATAATAGGGTGCGTGAAATAGTAGGGTGTGTGCTAAACATCTTGGGATGTGTGCGTGAAATCATAAGGTGCGTGAAATAGTAGCGTGTGTGCTGAACATCTTGGGATGTGTGCGTGAAATAGTAGGGTGTGTGCTGAACATCTTGGGATGTGTGCGTGAAATAGTAGGGTGCGTGAAATAGTAGGGTGTGTTGAAAATCTTGGGATGTGTGCGTGAAATAGTAGGGTGCGTGAAATAGTACGGTGTATGCTGTGTCTCACCACCCTCGCAAATAATTTTGAAGACTAAAGAATTTCGCCTCTACTGATAATGAATTCGTAGAATTGTGTGTGTGTGTGTGTGTGTGTGTGTGTGTGTGTGTGTCCACTTGTCCTGATGTGAGCTTCTAAATATTCGAATATACCCTATTTCATCACATTTTTCCAATAACTTCAAAACCCCATAACTTTTGCTTTTTGCGAAAACAAACAAATCTCTCTCTCTCTCTCTCTAACTCTCTCTGTGTGTGTGTGTGTGTGTGTGTTCCATGACGTAAGCATTGAAATATTCGGAAATGCCGTATTTTATCACGTATTTCTGGTAACTTCAAAACCCCATAACTTATGGTTTTTATGGGAAATGTCAGCCTCCCCCGTCAGAATATTATTAGTAGTTACCAATAGAAGCAATGCATGCGGAAAAAAAAAATATTCCATCGATTTTCGGAAAAGTGGTCAAACTGCATAATTACCAAATGAGGCACACAAAGTTTCAAGGATGATGAACCATCGGAAATAATAATTTAAGGGGGATCAAATATTGAAAACTTTTTACCACCAACCCTATGGGATACGCTAACTTTTTTATTTCACAGGTCGTGAGAATGCCCCAAAAAGCAGTTATGAAAAAATTAACAAAAAAATCGAGTCACTGGAAAATACGAAAAACAATCAACCACTCATTGAGCCATTGCTCGAGGCACCTCGGTATGGAGTATCGCTGTCTCACTTGGTATCACGCAAGCGGCGGGGACAGCTTTCACTATCTCCCTCGCTCGGCGGCCAGTGCAGAGAGGGGGTATCCTCGTTGAGCGTTGTGCTTGAGTCACCAGAAAATACGATTTGAGGCGATTAAAAACTTGAAAATTTTTTACCAACGACCCTATAGGTTACGCCAACTTTTTGATTCCACAGATCGTTAGAATGCCTTAGGAAGGAGTTACGGAAAAATTGAGAAAGAAATCGAGACATCGGAAAGAACGATTCGAGGCGATTGAAAACTTGAAATTTTTTTACCAACCACCCTATGGGTGACGCCACCTTCTTTATTTCACAGATCGTTAGAATGCCTCAGGAAGGAGTTATGAAAGAATTGAAAAAAAATCGAGTCACTGGAAAATACAATTTAAGGCGGTTGAAGGTTTGAAAAATACTAGTCATTCCAATAGAGCTTTTGTCTTTTTTATACCTTTTCTGAAGTTTACCTTGTATGCGAAATCATATTCGTATCTTCTTTTTATCGCTACGAAAACCATTCTACATCATTTACAACCAACGATGTAGACTTTCGCTGGCATAGTCTTTACGAAATTTGTGATTTCTGATTATGAAAACTCGGAATTTTGAGCCGTCGGAGCATTGAATGTTTGGAATTTCAACCCCGCCCCATTATTTCATATATGTCGTTCCGTGTAAAATCGCCTGTACTACCTGCCTCCGAGCCTGGACTACCTAAATTTCGATTAAATTACCTGAGTTAGTGTCGTGCACACTAACTCTATTATGATTTCGTTTGGTTCAACTCATTTTGGCGTAAGTTGTCTTTATTACCTGCTCTCGAGCATTAGCTACCTGACTCTCGGTCGAACTACCTGAGTTAGTGTCGTGCACACTAACTCCGTTATTATTTAGGTTGTTTGATTAATTTTGTGATAAGTTACCTTTACTACCTGCTCTCGGGCATTAGCTACCTGACTCTCGGTCGAACTACCTGAGTTAGTGTCGTGCACACTAACTCCGTTATTATTTAGGTTGTTTGATTAATTTTGCGATAAGTTACCTTTACTACCTGCTCTCGGGCATTAGCTACCTGACTCTCGGTCGAACTACCTGAGTTAGTGTCGTGCACACTAACTCCGTTATTAGTTAGGTTGTTTGATTAATTTTGCGATAAGTTACCTTTACTACCTGCTCTCGGGCATTAGCTACCTGACTCTCGGTCGAACTACCTGAGTTAGTGTCGTGCACACTAACTCCGTTATTATTTAGGTTGTTTGATTAATTTTGTGATAAGTTACCTTTACTACCTGCTCTCGAGCATTAACTACCTGACTCTCGGTCGAACTACCTGGGTTAGTGTCGCGCACACCAACTTCATCATCGCTGAAGGCTCTCGGGATTATTTTTCGGATAGATTGCTTACTACTACCTATCTTCGTGTTTCCATTACCGTTTCTTTTAGTTTGCGTTATTATTGAGTTGAGTTTAGTGTTTTCATGTTCAGTCGTCTCCACTACCTGCCTTTGGGCTTCAACTACCTGCGCTTCGCTAATCGTCGAGTTTACCTGAATAAATCGTTGCTTAAACTAAAGTTATTAGTCCTTGTCTATTTTCTTTTGTTAGTCCTGATTCCTTACTCTCGCCCCGAACCAGCCCCTCTACCCCTAAGTATCTCAGTCGAGCTGAATAGTCGGACCACCCTGAATCCTCGTAACCCCTGGGATTATCTCGTCCGCCGCATCCGCGCCGGAGTGGACAAACAGAAAGTCGGTTTCACCGGCGGTACGTTCGTACCTGGCGCCCAGTCCGCTCCAGCCGGGTCACGATGGTCCGGGGAGGAATTGCGGAGGAGTTCAGAAGGGACAGATGGACCCGAGGCGGGAAAATCATGTTACAGGGCATAGTATAATATATGTTAATTTGACCATAACTGTCTAAACATGCACTTTTTGAAGGTTATAGGTGCCTTACGCTTTTTTGCTTCCGGGAGTTACCAAAACTGCATAGGAAGTAATATTTACACCACTATGAGCCACCGTCGATTATCAGATAAATTCGCAATGTGACGGATATTCTGAATATACCAGAAATATTCAATAATTGGGTACATTTTCCACAAAATGTGCAAGAATTGAGGCGCTAAACATTAGCCAGTCAGAAAATATCTAGCGTATACCGTTTGTTAAGAATTAAAGGGCGAGAATTTTGAAACGAAGAACTCCAACAACTGCTTTGAGCATGACAGCTCTCACCAGTTTTGAAATAAATCAATTTATTTCTAAATGCTATTAACGTACGCTATGAGAATAATTATTGATTGATTGTATGTTTTTTTAAAATGATTTAGTTATTAAAAATTGAATCCTTTTGAAAGTGGAAATTTATAACTTTATATTCTTATATTTAATATTTATTTTATTACAAAACTTTCAAAATTATTCTAAAACCACTTTTTCGAAAATGAAATTTCCACTATACCGATTTTTGAATCCCAATTTCAAAAGTTTTTAAAACTTAAAAATGCGCGCTACGAATTTCAATCAGGATTCTCTTTAAACTGTTTCGTCATTGGCCAACACGTTGCTTCAACACTTGGCAACGCTGGTGTAAAGTCGCATACGGAAATCGTGGTGCATGAGATCTCGAACGACGTTCGAGAATACGGTTGTGAAGTCGCATGCGATAAAACAGCATGCGATACTTGTCGCATGCGACAATTCTCGCACGACTTCCAGAATTGGGCCCCAGGACTTGAGTTATATCTCAAGACTGGGGTCCAATTCTGGAAGTCATGCGAGAATTGTCGCATGCGACAAGTATCGCATGCTGTTTTATCGCAGGCGACTTCACAACCGTATTCTCGAACGTCGTTCGAGATCTCATGCACCACGATTTCCGTATGCGACTTTACACAAGCGTTGCCAAGTGTTGAAGCAATGTGTTGGCCAATGGCGAAACAGTTTAAAGAGAATCCTGATTGAAATTCGTAGCGCGCATTTTTAAGTTTTAAAAACTTTTGAAATTGGGATTCAAAAATCGGTATAGTGGAAATTTCATTTTCGAAAATATGGTTTTAGAATAATTTTGAAAGTTTTGTAATAAAATAAATATTAAACATAAGAATATAAAGTTATAAATTTCCACTTTTAAAAGGATTCAATTTTTAATAACTAAATCATTTAAAAAAAACATACAATCAATCAATTATTATTCTTATAGCGTACGTTAATAGCATTTAGAAATAAATTGATTTATTTCAAAACTGGGGAGAGCTGTCATGCTCAAAGCAGTTTTTGGAGTTCTTCGTTTCAAAATTCTCGCCCTTTAACTCTTAACAAACGGTATATGCTAGCTATTTTCTGACTGGCTAATATTTAGCGCCTCAATTCTTGCACATTTTGTGGAAAATGTACCCAATTATTGAACATTTCTGGTATATTGAGAATATTCGTCACATTGCGAATTGATCTGCTAATCGACGGTTGGCTCATAGTGGTGTAAATATTACTTCCTATGCAGTTTTGGTAACTCCCTGAAGCAAAAAAGCGTAAGGCACCTATAACCTTAAAAAAGTGCATGTTTAGACAGTTATGGTCAAATTAACATATATTATACTGTGCCCATACTAACATTAATGTAACTTCTGTTTTGAACTTATGAAGTTTATACGTACCTGTATAGTCGCATCAAGACCATAGCGCGACGGTTCGTCAATATTTTCGGATACAATATTAATCAGTCTTTCTGCAGTTTCTTTTTTTCAATTTAAATAGTTTTATATATTGATTGTCTGGTAACTCAAACGGATCTTCCCTCCGACGAGCAGGCAGACGTCTATTGAGATGACCTATATTCTCGAATTGTTCAGCAACATTTTGCTGAATGGCAATTTGAATTGGTATTTCCATTATTTTTCGAAATTGTTATTAGTCATATCTAAACTGGCTTATGACCTTTTTTAAAATTGTTATTGGTCACATCTAAACTCACTCATAACCTTTATCAAAGTTCTTATTATAGACATATCTAAACTCACATAACCTCCCTTTTTCGAGTTAGTATATTTTTCTATATATATATAGATATATCTCGCATTGAGTATCGCATGCGGAATTCAATCTCGCATGGGGCATACCCACTCGAGATTTTTCGTTCGACATTTTGTCATCTCGAACCACTCGTGACGTCCCAAGAATACGATTTCTCGACTCGCATGCGATATTTCATGCGACATCTAGGGTCGTTCGACTTGAGAATCGGGCCCCTGTCCAGGAAATTACTTATGGGGACCGTATGGTCTAGAGCACGAAAATTTCACCTATTTTCACGATTTTTTTTTGCCTTAAAAAATTTAAAAATCGATGTTTTAACTTTTCGGGTTTATTACTACCTTTATTAAGTATACAAAAAATTTTTTTTTTAATTTTAAAAACAGTGTTTATTATCATATAATTGGCATTGAAGACGACCCTCTCGAAAAATCCGACCCGGACGGTGAAGATCGATCCGAGACTTCTACTCATCTGAAACACAAAATTCAAGAAGATTCTTAATCAGAAAGAGTGCAGTTATGGTCGGGACTAGAACAAATCGAAAAAATTAAAAATTGACAAAATGGCGCGCTTTTGAAAAAAAATTCGTAAAATCGGGTTTTTTTTTCACTAGTTTTTTAGTATAAACAATAAGAAATTATTTAAATAAAATTATGATTGTAGTTCCGACGATAGCCATACATGTTGTGAACAACATATCCAAATTTCAAGTGATTCGGTTGAATAGTTTTTTTGTTTTCACCTGCGCAGTGCCGAAAAAAGTCGTTTCGAGATAAATGAGTTTAAAGTTTGAGGTACAGATATTTTCAAAAATTGAGCAAATTTTGAATACTTACAGTTAATCCGCGATTCCGGCACCATATAGGATTCCTTCGGAACGTTCATAATTCAAGATTTCCTCACTCCTTTCATTTCTTCGAGCTGTCCGAGCCTCTTTGGAGTTGTCCGTGCTCCTACGGTTGGCGCTCGATACTCGCAGCTCGTCTCGGTTTTGCGCTAGTTGCTCCGCTTGTGGCCCGATTGTTATGCCCATGGTCTCCATTATTTTCAATAGGGATGCAAATCCTTCATTGAATATGCAAGCGGAAATGTGAGTGGCAATATCAATGATTTTTTTTCCGGCAAACAGATGTTTCGGCGCAAGGTGCCACACGCAAGCATTGAAACTTTCGTTATTGTTCTGCGTATTACTGCCAATACACCTTTCCAATAAAGTCTCTGCTGTCAATTCTTCATAAATTGGTTTTAATATCTCTTGTGCTTCATCGCACAGAGCAGGTGGGTGCTCGTAGGTGTCTAAAGTACCTGCAGCCTCACTTTGACGCCACTTGCACCACGATTCGGAACCTGGAGGACAGTACGAGTGTTGCGGATTTTCATCTGTTGAAATTTTGTGATAATATGCTGCCCATATTTCACTTCTCATCCCTTCAGTCGAATCTGAATTACGTCTAATTACTAGACCGTAATAAGTTGACAGCTCTTGCAATAATTTATTCGTCAATTGTTGACGCTTCGGTGTTTTATTTATCGATTTCCGCTGTGTCTTTTTTCCCTCTTCTTTTTCTGTCAATTTCTTTGTTGCTTTCTTTATTTGTGCATGTTTTTTTTCGCATCAACAGCACGTTTGTACAAACGTTTTTTAACATGCAAAACACATTCTTTTTTGCAAACTAAAAAATCATCCCCGTAAGGCTTTGTGTCCAATAAGGCTTTGAACGTTTTCGTATCGCGGACCGCTCTCTACCTGCGTTATGGGCTGTAGAAGCTGTAATATTGAGAATTTCCGCATGAAAATTTCACAGTATATTCTTGAGATACTATACTTTCGACATATCGAAAAAAAAAAAAATCGATTTTTTCAAATTTCTAGACCATACGGTCCCCTTATATCGCAGAGCAGTTATTCCATAAAAACAAGAAAAGCCCGAAAACCGTCATATTCGCGTATATAAGAGTGCGGCAGGGCTCGCGCTGTCTTTTTCTTTTAATACTTGGCGTCGAGCCACGACCGCGTCTCTTGAAACGTACTGAGATATATTGATGTTTTGAAAAGTACCTGTACAATGAATGTACATGTACAATGTGCAATCAATGGAAATATGAGGATTATCATGCTACCGTCATATCTTTAAAGAAACAGCAGACCTTTGACGCCGAATATTATAAAGTAAATGTGAAAAATCAGTGAATTGGTGGTTTTCAGGACCCCTGTAGATTTCAATTCCTGGACAATCAGAAAAAAAAATGTGCAGTGTTTATTCCTTACATTGTTCATATCGTTTTCTCGAGGAAATCAGTGAATTTGTAATTTTCAGGATCCTTGTAGATTTCAATTCCCGGACAATCAGAAAAAATAATGTGCAATGTTTATTCCTTACATTGTTCATGTCGTTTCCTCGAGGAAATCAGTGAATTGGTGGTTTTCAGAACCCTCGAGAAAACGACATGAACAATGTAAGGAATAAACATTGCACATTTTTTTTCTGATTGTCCGGGAATTGGAATCTACAAAGGTTCTGAAATCCACCTTTTTCTTTTTTTCACTGATTTTTCACATTTACTTTGTAATACTTGGCATCAAAAGTCTGCTGTGCCAGCAGAGATATGACGATAGCATGGCATACTCTCAACAGAGCAGGGCATTTCCTCTTGGATTATTTGAAAAACAGAAATTAACGAAAAAAGAAGGAATAATTTCTTGCCGATGAAACACGAACAGAATGATGGATGCGATCTAGAAAATAAGGCTGTAGCATATTTCATGACATTGCAAAATAATTGCTTGTATTTTTAATCCATCGCAATTTTTATTTCTTGCCTCTTACGCGGGACCTCCGTGCGAAAAAAATACAAGTTGCAACAAGTCAATGTTACACTGTTTTTTTTTTGAACGTCCTGGAATATATTTCATTTTGCGTATATTTTAGTTTTCTCCGTAAAAACAATAAAAAGTGTACATAAAATCTACGACTGTATGACGCCGTTCTATAATGGCGTCCCTATGTTGTCGTGTAATTGAAATTGCCCAGTTATTAATTTGAACTTACAAATCTAACTATAATTCGTAGACAAAGTGATAAAATAAATTCAAGACCTTTACGATCGTAAAGGTCTTGAATTTATTTCATCAAGACCTTTTATTTCATTCAAGACCTTTATGATCGTAAAAGTCTTGAATTTATTTCATCACTTTGTCTACAAATTATAGTATGATTTGTAAGTTCAAATTAATAATTGGGCAATTTCAATTACACGATAACACAGGGACGCCATTATAGAACGGCGTCGTACAGTCGTAGATTTTATGTACACTTTTTATTGTTTTTACGGAGAAAACTAAAATGTACGCGAGATGAAATATATTCCAGGACGTTCGAAAAAAAACAGTATAACATTGACTTGTTGCAACTTGTATTTTTTCGCACGGAGGTCCCGCGTAAGAAGCAAGAAATAAAAATTGCGATGGATTAAAAATACAAGCTGTTATTTCGCAACGTCAAGAAAGATGCTACAGCCTTATTTTCTGGATCGCGTTCATCATTTTGTTCGTGTTTCATCGGCAGGAAATTGTTTTTTTTCTTTTCGTAAATATCTGTATATTGCCCATAGTAAACAGTAATTGCCGGCAAACGCAGGAACGGTATATGAATTCTAGTACAGTCCTCATAGAAAGCACGTAGCAAGCGAATAGTCATTGGATATTTCTTTTGTGAGCTAGTTTATCGCAACATTATTGGAGGGCTGTTTCCCTTCAATTCCATTTCGCAGTAGAGCATTTTTACCGACTGTTGGGTAAACATATATAAAATCTATAAAATAGTATTGAGGTATTCCTTTCACGAACTGGAACATTTTACAATTAACAGATTTTTTTATACAAAAAAGAAAAAAAAATGCATCTCATTACATTACGAAAATGTTGAGCCAAGTTACCGAACCTTGAAAAAAGCATTATAATTTTGAAAATTGTCTAATTTACACGACACTTTATGGAGATGGCCTGCTGCTGCTCACTTTTTTATTTAATAATTCATATATCAAATAATGATAGATGTTCAATATCAACCACTGTCCTATGGTTAAATCAAATTCTAAAGATTCCGTAGCAAATATGAAAGCAGAGTGTCGCCGGACGTTTGAAAAAAATATTCACGATAAAAGTTGAAAGAATGTGATTAGCTGACGATTTTTCGTGGCCATGACGTTCAACAGGTTATGTTATCTTCGACAGTTTTTGCAACATTTTTAACGCTATTCTTGTTTTTGCCCGTTACAAATTGGCTCACATTCTTACCAATGTCATTGCGTACTTTATACGTAGTTTCACTCATATTTCTTTATTTTTTTTTAACCAAATACAATAAGTCCAGCGCCTCCCTTTGATGGTTGTGGGCATTTGTAACTCTTCAAAAAACATCAAAAAGTTTTATAATTTATACAATTAAGCTAAAATTTTCGATTTATGTTTGCAGTTGAGACTAATAATTGGTTATAACTTGTTTAAACAAAATCCAACCGAATTTATGAATAAATGTGGAGAGCCCTACTTATATGCGCCCAAAAAATACGGCCCTCCGCGAACGAAATATCTTAATGATTATTCGTGTTAATGGCAAGAAACTTATTATTATTATTTTTTTTTTATTAAAATAGCAGAGACTTTCGCTCTAGGTAATTGATATTTTTCAAAAAATAAACAGAATAGCCGTATAAAAACACAGAAGCTGCATCGAATAAGTTACGCTTCCTTTTCCGGACATCCTGGAATATGGTACTTTATATGTATACCTCAGTTTTATTTGTAACTAAAGTAACGGAGGTATCTGGAATGGACGGCGACAGAAATGTTTCGCTGTCTTTTATTTTCTAATCATTTGTTTTGTCTGCATAATATTCAAAGGATTATGATGATCAAGGAGTTATTTTTATAGACATCATCAGAATTAAATAATCATCAGATATAATCACACAAAGGTATTTATTAAGAAAATTAAGACTTACATTTGGATTATCAAAACATGTTATAAAAAAATAGGACATTTGTTCATTACCTGCATGAAAGAGATATTATTAAAAAATTGTTAACGATAGATATTTACCGAACACAACCATTTTGAAACTATCGCATTTAAAAAGATTCATGAGAAATCTTTAAGTTCTGATAATATTGGTAAAATCATAATGAACGAGAATAATTGAAGAGATATATTGTTTTGACAATCGATGTTTACCGAATATAATCATTTAAAAATAATCAGCTTAATAAGGCTCACAATGAGCCTTCTTTAAGAGATAATATTGTTTATAAAATAGGTACTGAGAATAACCGAAAACCTTTTATTTTAACCGACCACTTGATTCATACTGCAATCAAAATCGGAAGCGAACAACTTCAGGAAATCTTTTGTATTTTTTTTCTTCTCATTATCGTGTTTTTTTATGCACTCTGCTTCCAGTATAAGGCCCATTTTTTTTTATAGCCGTTCCCATCGCTGAGGCATTTGATGGAGTTTTGTACATTTGAGTTTCAGGATCCAACCTGGCTAAAACGTTTACAGATTCGATCACTATGTCGTAATGCTTGGGTTCAAATATCGAAGCCATTTCTTTGATGTTTGAGTCTTTATTTTTGGTAATTATCATAAATCTCCCAGCCCGTCTGAGGTGAGCTCGGATTTCATCGTGCTGATGATAAAGAGTCAGGAGTTTGCACATTTCATTTCCCCATAGGATGATTAGCTCATCATATCTGATAATGGCTGTGACCTCATCATCTCTGAGTTTAGGGAATATTTTTTGTCGCAAAATGAGTGACGCCAATTTATATATCCGTCCAACCGCACGCTGAGCGAGTATCATAACACTCGTTGTACTCGCGGTTTTTCTTTGACTACAGGCACGATGATGATGACGAAGGTTGCCGATACTGTATAACCCACGACACGACGGACATACATCGAAATTTTCCAACGATCGGTTGATCGGTTCCATTTTGTTCGATTCCCTGTTCTGTGTAATAAAGTCATTTTAGGTATTAAACAGAATGAAATATTGTAATTCATATTGTGGCTATTTAATTGATACTGGCACAGAAACGGAATAGCATCGCTTTCGCTTTGTATACTTCTTTTTTACATGCTTCGAGGGTTCTTAAAAAGCTTGAAATGACAAGAAGAGGTTTTTGCAAAAAATATAGGTGAAACTAGAAAAAGTGAGTTTTGCTTTCTGTTAAAAAAAAAAAACTAATAAACGAACACAACGAAAACGAAAATTTAATGTCTTAACCATCAACAATCAGATCAATAGAAAAAGACGATTATATTTTTCATACAAGAAAGAATTTTGGCTAAACAAAAAATAAATTCGAATTACGTTGAAAACAAGTGCGTGCAACGAAACCAATAGACGAGTAAGAATACCGATGTCCAATGATTTCAAGATTCAAAATAAATCGAACAGACAAGGCACGATATTTCATTTATTTTTTTCATTTTTTCTCAATTTTTTGAAGCTTACAAAAGTTGAATTTTTATTATTCATCCCTAATTATTTTTGACGAACTTATCCTTACCCGTTTATTTGTTGGGTTGCGAATATTTATCTCAAATATGATTTTAATTTATCAATGGTAGATCGATATGATTGTTGATGATAGAGAAATGTATATTTTGTCTTTTTCGGTTTAATGGCTTATACTTCTTATTAGGAAATGTTTATTATTGAATTAATCAACAATTTGTTTTTTTTTATTTATAATCATTTGTCGCATTGCTGTTGTTTGAATTAAGTTGTTTGTTAGCTTGATCTCCTTTATTTTTAATTCGTTATGTAATGTGCGTTGGACTCTATTCATAATGCTAAAGTCTGCATCGATACAAAGCAATAATTTCCTTCGTTTTTTCAATTTTACTTATATTTTTTTTTTTCAAATCCTAGTCATGTTTATTAATTTTTTTCAAGAAACATTGAATAGAATCTACTGAACAAAAAGAAGTGAACTACTTGAATAAAAAGAGATTCCATTTATGTTCGAACGATTAAAACCTCATGCTAAGCTGAAGTTCACTGCACAGAATCCGACTTAGAAAGCTTGATGAGACTTTCCGCTATGTACACTTGCCAAATTGTATATTGCGTACTATGCAGAAACCCAAAAATTTATGAAGCTGTGCACTGCTTTATTTAAGTATGAAGAAACGTGACATGTTATACTATACGATATGAATAAAATAAATCGATGAACAAAAGTAATCACCATCAACAAGCGTATCTTCTTCCTGAGGTAACACACTGTCGGCGATGGCTGAAATGGATGGCGGAGTTATTTCAGCTGCAACAATAAGAAAATCCAATGAAATCAACATTTAAGGTACACTCAATGCAATTTTAACCAAACTATTATAGCGTTTACTTTTTCAGACACACAAATTGAAAATTTAGTATTAAGTAGATATAAAAATGATTAATTTCCAGTAATGGCTTTTACTTACTTATATCAAGGATATTGCTGTTGTTTACAAGCGATGAGGGTTCGTTCGCAGACCGTCAGTTCACTGGTGTTAATTTTTTTGTTCAGCTTTAAGAAGATCCTGACAGGGTAAAATATCCAAACACACATTTAGATTTAATAATTAATAATAAAAAGAGTGAAACTTTTCATTATTACAAATGAAGTTATTGGGATAATGATCAAAGTTGCCCGTTTTGATAATCGAATTATTTAAAACAAAAGAAATCAAGCTCTTCGTTGAGCAAAAAAAAATGAATCCACAATAACGAGCGGAGAACAACTATTTCAGTCGTAATTACGGTGGGTTTGAAAAATCTTTGTGTTCGACAAATTATTTTTTTATGGAAAAAAGTTGTGTCCATATATTTATTAAAAAAAATGTCAATATTTTTCATCAATAAAGCTTCTTTTGACCATATTTTCTGATCGATGATTATCTTTTAAATACATTCTTGTTATTTTATTGGTTTTTTTCAGTTCCCTGCCCTTTTCAAAAAGTTTTTTTTTCCTTGATTATCTTGATGGACTGTTACCACGCGGTGGTGCCCCTTCATTCTACTCGAAACAATGCATGCAATTGAAGGTTATGTACTTAAAATATCCCATCATTACAAAATAATGTCTCATTTTATTGAATAAATAGTACATTAGTAAAGGCAACATTATATTTAGTGGCTCATGAAATGAAGAAAAATGTTCGTTTTTACCTTCGTATTCGTTTTTAATTTGCGGAGAATTTCTTCGCCAACGTAGCTTGCCTAGAGTAATGACAACAAGTTTATCGAGAAATTTTTTTTGCAAATAAGTTAGGAAATGAATAATACGTCAATGGTAGATAAAAATCTGTCACCGAATTTAGAAAATAAAAAAACTCCGCTGTAATATGGAATAACCATTTTGCCCAAACGAAACTAAACTTATTTTTTTAATTCTCAATCGAGCAATGAAGTTGCATAAAAATCTGTTTTTTTTTTTCATTTGTCGTTCTGCAAAAAAAATGTGTAACTTGCAGCTTGAATTGTTTTCTCACGAAGGTCTCCTTGTAAAAGGAAAATAATAAAAATTACGCCGAATTAAAAATATCGGTTTTTTCTGCAACGTCGCTGCTCTATTGAGAATTAAAAAAATATGTTCATTGCCATTTGGGGAAAAAGGTAATCATTCCATATTACAGCTAAATTCAGGCAATGTAAAAAATGTTCAGTCGGTAAAAATTCCGTATTCAAGTTTTCTCATGTACAGATTATATTTCGAGCAAATAACGAGATCCACTCTGTTCATTTTTCACCAGAGCGAAAGGTGGTTCTTTTCTTTTTTTCTACATATCTGTTGTTTGGGAGAAAACTTGGTAACGCAAAAACAGCTATTTCTCTCGCACTCATGGCGGCTCGGTCGGTATTTCACATAGCCTTAATTTTATTTTTTTAATTGGGTGACGGATTTTTACCGACCGTTGGCCTATCATTCGTTTTCTAACTTATTTGCAACAAAAAATTTCTCGAAAAACCTGTACCCAATCACTGCTCGCTTTTTTCCGCGTTCTGTGGTCTAATTGGATATTGTTCCTTGCCAATCGCGTGTCGCGTCTGATGTATAAAAGCTGTTGTGTGCTTTTATACAGAGACCCTTCCTAAATTCAAGTATTTTCTCTTCCCGTCTTTGCCGCTAATTTCCTTCATTGCTCTGTGCAAGCTTCCCGAACGAAGAATTTCTCCGAAAAACGATTTCAGAGGTAAGAATGGACTTTTCTTATGTCGCGAGCAGCTAAATATAATGTTACCCTTGTTACAGTACAATTTATTCAATAAAATGACACATTATTTTATAAAAATGGGGTATTAAGTCCGTGACCTTCAATCGTATCCATTGTTACGGGTAGAACGAGCATGCACCACTATTTAGTAACGGTCCATCGAGATAATAAAGGAAAAAAATCTTTTTGAAATGGGCAAGCAATTAAAAAAAAAACGAATAATATAACAAGTGTATTGAAAAAAATGCATCAACTAGAAAATTTAGTCAAAACAAGCTTTTTTTATGAAAAATATTGAAATTTTTTTTTATAAATATATTGAAACAACTTTTTTTGGTAAGAACGAACATTTTTCTTCATTTCATGAGCAGCTAAATACAATGTTGCCTTTACTACTGCACTATTTTTACTCAATAAAAAGAGACATTATTTTGTATAAGTGGGATATTAGGTCCATAATCTTCAATTGCGTGTATTGTTTTAAGTAGAACGAAGGGGTACTGCCGCGTAGTAACAGTCCATCGAGATAATCAAAGAAAAAAAAACTTTTTGAAAAGGGCAGGGAACTGAAAAAAAAAACGAATAAGATAACAAGAGTGTATTGAAAAAAAAAATTCATCAACTAGAAAATATAGTCAAAATAAGTTTTTTGATGAAAAATATTGAATTTTTTTAAATTAATATATCGAAACAACTTTTTTCCATAAAAAATAGTTTGTCGAACACAAAGATTTTTCAAACCCATAGTAATGGCTACTGAAATAGTTGTTTTCCGCTCTTTACTGTGGATTGATATTTATTTGCTCAATGAAGAGTTTGATTTTTTTTGTTTTGAATAATTCGATCATCAAAACGGGAAGCTTTGATCATTATCTCAATAACTTAATTTCGTAATAATGAAAAGTTTAACTCTTTTTTTATTAATAATTATTAAACCTTAATGTATGTTTGGATATTTTACCCTTCCAGGATCGTCTATACAAAGCTGAACAAAAAAATGAACACCAGTGAACTGACGGTCGGCGAACCCTCATCGCTTGAAAATAACAGCGATATCTTCATTACAAGTAAGTAAGAACTGTTACTGGAAATTAATAATTCTTATATGCATTTAACAAGTTTTCAATTTGTATGTCTGAAAAAGTAACCTCTTCAATAGTTTAGTTGAAATTGCATTGAGTGTATCTTAAATGTCGATTTTATTGGATTTTACTGTTGTTGCAGCTGAAATAACTCCGCCATCCATTTCAGTTATCGCCGATAGTGTGTTACCTCAGGAAGAAGATACATCTATTGATGGTGATTACTTTTGTTTATCGATTTATTTTATTCTTAGTGTGTAGCATAAAATGTCACATTGCTTCATACATAAATAAAGCAGTGCACAGCTTCATAAATTTTTGGGTTTCTGCGAAGTACGCAATGTACAATTCGACAAATCTACATAGCGAAAAGTCTCATCAAACTTGCTAAGTCGGATTCTGCGCAGTAAATTTCAGCTTGGCATTAGGTTTTAATCGCTTGAACACAAATGGAATCCTCTTTTTATTCAATTTTTTCAACAGATTTAATTCGACGTTTCTTGAAAAGTTTCAAAAAACGTGACTATAATTTGAAAAAAAAATATAAGTAAAACTGAAGAAAGCAACTAAATTAATGTGTTGTATCAATGCAGACTTTAGCATTATGAATAGAGTCCAATCCAAATTACATAAAAGATTAAAAATTAAAAATCCTGATGAGAAATATACGCTAATGAGCCAAGAAAGACAAAACATAATGTTTCTTAATTATCAACAATCATATCGATCTACCATTGATAAATAAAAAAAATAATGTTTAAGATAAATTTCGCAATCAAACAAACCAACAGATAAGAATGATTACGTCAAAAATGATTTGAGAATGAAAAATCAAAATTCAACTTTTTCAAACTTTAAGGAATGAGGGAAAACAGAAACAAATTAAATCTCCTACCTTGTATGTTCATTTTATTCTGAATACTCAAGTCATCGGGTAATAGCTTATTTGTATATTTGTTTTGTTGTGCGTCTTCAACGTAAATTGAATTTATTTTTTGTTTAGCATAAATTGTTTTTTGCCCGAAAAATTTAATCGTCTTTTTTCCTTACTCGATCTGATTGTTGGTTGAGAAATTAAATTTTCTTTTTTTATTTCTATGCCCAGATTTATCATTGGAAAATGTTAATTTTTGGTTATTTAACAATTTTCATCTTGGTTCAATTTATGTTCGTTTGTTAGTTTTTTTTCAACGCAATGCAAAACTTGCTTTTTTAAGTTTCACCTATATTTTTTGCAAATTCTCGTCTCGTCTTATTGAAGTTTTTTAAAAACCCTAGATGTATACAAAGAGGAAGCGATACTATTCCGTTGCTTTGCCAGCATGAATTGAATAGCCGCGACATGAATTACAATATTGTAATTTGTTTTATACCGAAAATGATTCCATTCCACAGAACAAGGAATCGAAGAAAATGGAACTAATCAACCGATCATCGGAAAATTCGTTCCTGCCGTTTCGGGGTGTAGTGTAAACGAAGGGATCGATGATTCTCAAATACGCGTGCGCCAGAGAAAAACGATGGAATTGTCTGAAAAGCAAGATATGAAAAAACTCGATCGCTATTTGGACACTATTATCTCCAAAGAATCCGAATAATTGGCCGACCTATTCAATTTGAGATCGTGGACTAATTTAGCTGAAGCAGTACTTATCAAAATCGAAATTTCGAACGGCCAAACAGTTAGAGAACTTGAACGTTTAACGATTGAACAGGTGAAAAATCGGACAAAAATCAACAAAGACGATAATCTGTATCGAAATTTGTTTACTGAATATAGACTTGCACCAAAAAAATACTCTCGTATAGTCATACGAGCAAAAAAAAAAATCTATCGCTTTTTTGATGAGCTCGGATATATTAAAAGCTGTTCAGCTTGTTGTTGAATTCCGCGACCATGCGGAAGTTCCAGCAAACAATCCCTTCGTTTTCGGTGTCTCAAACCGAAGTCCCACACGGTTCCCGGCCGTATTTAAAAGCTCATAAATTGATCAGAAAATTCTTTAACCGACTGCCCATCTGTGAGCGGAAAATCTTTAAAGCAGCAGCTGATCACGCGATGTGCAGCTTCCGCCATATCGCATCAACAAATTTTGCAGTTAGCGAATTTTATACGACATCAGGAGATAATTCATTGCGAAATCTATCGGCAGACTCCAGTCGTAGTTAATGATCGGGCCAAGTCAAACATTCTGGAAAAAGATCAGGGCTCGAATGGAAATGACCCAGTTGATGATGCTCAGGATTCAACGATTCGCACCGACGAGAATGCAGCGGCTGGAACGGTTTCGATTAAAGATATTTTTTTTGATACACTTGAAATAAAGGCTACATGTGTTATTCTTTCATTGAATCTAAAAAAATACAGATAAAAAAATTAAGTGTGGACTAGAGTTTACATTCTATTTGTAACTTATACTTTTTTTGATTCACTTTTCCTAAGTCGATTACGTAACTCAATCTTTCTATGAATGAACCATTTATTTCTAGATCCAAACTCAGACAGTGACAATTGCATTGTTAATATGAATTCGCGAGTCACTCGAAGCCGCACGTATCGGACCTTACTCAATAAGCAGGAGACAGCCAAAGTATCGACATCACCTGCCTTCATATCGCGACGTCGCTGGAACGTGGAAGAAACTAATGAAGCACGTCGTTGTTTCGGTTCCTATATAAAAAATAAGAAATTGCCATCATTGATAGAAATCGTTATAAAACAAGAAAATAATAAACACCTTCGTAAACGTGGTACCGCAGCTATTAAGTCGTGGATCCATAACCAAATAAAAAAGGTGGTTTTTGAAAAAAAATGTAAATTCAGTCGTTCGTATTATAATTAAATACGGTAAATATCTGTTATTAAAAAATACGAAACGTTATTTTATCTTGAAGGCTTCTCAGCAATAGTGCAACATCCGATTATCTTAGAATGATTATATACGCTAAATATCTGTCGTTAACAAAAGGAATCTCTTCAGTTGTTGTCAGTAATTATTTTATAGACAATATTATATTTTAAAGACGGCTCATTTATTGTTGAACACATGATTGACTTAAAATGATTATATTCGGTAAACATCGATTGTCAAAAAAATGTATCTTTTTAATGATGCTCGCTTATTATTATTCTACAAATATTATTATGACTCAAACACTTTCCATGTATCTTCTTAAATGCGATAAAGTCTCAAAATAGTTATATACCGTAAATATCTATCGTGAACGAATTTTCTATAAGATCTTTTTTCATGCAGGTAATGATGAAAGGTGTTTCTGAATGTCTTTATCATCGCCCTAAATTTTTTTATAACATGTTTTTATAATCTAAATGTAAATCTCATGCATTTCTTAATAAATACCTTTGTGTGATTATATCTGATGATTGATGAATTCTGATATCTATATTTATTATTCCTTGATCATTATAATCTTTTGACCTTTATGTAAACAAAACAAACGATTAAAAAAATCAAAGAGAACGATAGTATTCCGTCGCCATGCATTCTAGATACCTCTATTACTGTACTTAAAAATAAAACTGGTATATTCATATAAAGTGGCATGTTCCAGGACGTTTAAAAAGGAAAGCGTGACTTCGATGGTAATGAAATTTAGAAACACCCTGTATGATGTACGCTTTACGTAGTTCTGAAAAATGGATGGATAAATGAAATCTCGCAACGATTTGCAATCCTTCTGGAAAGCATTAAGAAATAGAAGTGGAAAATTTTCATTAATGTATAATTTTCTGTGCCATAGTCGACGACGTCGACCCTTTTTCATA
The DNA here is from genome assembly GCA_963989365.1 of Rhimphoctona megacephalus. Lineage (NCBI taxonomy): Eukaryota > Metazoa > Arthropoda > Insecta > Hymenoptera > Ichneumonidae > Rhimphoctona > Rhimphoctona megacephalus. The sequence continues at coordinate 10,179,976 of OZ022418.1, read as the reverse complement.
TAGCACGGTACCTTCCAGGACTTGAGTTATATCTCAGGACTGTCCTAGAAATTATCTATATCGCAGAACAGTTATTCCATAAAAACAAGAAAAGCCCGAAAACCGTCACATTCGCGTATATAAGAGTGTGGCAGGGCTCGCGCTGGCTTTTTCTTTTAATACTTGGCGTCGAGCCAGTACCGCGTCTCTTGAAACGTACTGAGATACATTGATGTTTTGAAAAGTACCTGTACAATCAATGTACAAGTACAATGTGCAATCAATGGAAATGCTATCGTCATATTTCTACAGAAATAGTAGACTTTTGACTCCAAATATTACAAAGTAAATGTGAAAAATCACTGAATTGGGAGTTTTCAGGACACTTGTATATTCCAATTCGCGGACGTTAAAAAAAACATCCATCTTTTATTCCATGGAATTTTCATGTCGTTTCCCCGTAAACGTCTTGAATTTATTTCATCACTTTGTCTACGAATTATAGTTTTATTTGTAAGTTCAAAGGCAGTAGGACAACTCTACTCTTTATTTGTCTAATCTTAAAGAACTCTATGGCAAATATCTCTAATCCAATACATCCCAATTCATAAATATCTCTAATCAAAAGAACTCTGAGGGTAATTAAAATCCACTCATAAATAACCCTGTTCTTTAATAGCTCTATGTTAAATTATCTCTATTCCAAATCATCTCTATGTTTAAATATCTCTATTTAAAAACAAGTCTGTTCGAATACATCTCTAATCATATTCATCTCTACTCTTAAATATTGGCAAAAAAATCTCTAATCCAATACAACCCTCATCTTTTACAACTTCATTCCGATGCAACTCTGTGAAATAAGTGACAATCAAATTGGGCTGCTATATTCAATCAATCGATTATCTGCTGTCGATATAGTAGATTAAATAAAATTTTATGTACTCGTAGTCTGGAAAATCTTCCAGGCTACGAGATTCAATCGAATCATCATTCAAATCTTGTCATAATGTTCACATGTCGTTTTATTATGTTTATCATTTTATTCATCGAAACTGCATATTTAAATGTTTATAAAGATTGTATTCGTAGGTGGAAATCAATCTTTCGATACTTTTTCTAACTGTTAGGGCTGTTGAAAACTTGGTGAAGCGCAGCGTGGTGCGTTCACGCGCGGCTCCCAGTGTTCTCGTGCATGCAGATGCATTCGGAAAAAAACATATAGTTTCGTGTGTAGTTCCCCGGTGCGCACGCGGGAAAATGCACGCGAATCCTTGCAACCAACTGCACTTCCGGTAGCTCCAACGTTAAATCGTAAATAACCCGGATGAGGAGTATTTGAACCAATGAGTGATATCAGTAACAGAAATGATGTTCCAATATATTCTAAACACTAGGTACATACAAAGCAATTGATACTGTGCCTCTAGTCGAATTATAATGTGATATTGCAAACAAAATTGGAACTATGTGGAGTTATAAGCGTGAAAAACTTGCACAAGATGAATGTTTTGTCTAATTTTTGGAGCGGAAGGTCTTCCTTACCAAACGAGTAAGTACACTTTACAAATTGAATAATAAGAGGTTATTGCTTTAATTTATTGTAAAAAAAAATAGGTACAGGCGTGACAGCATCTCTACGAGAATCATTATAAGAAAAAATGTGAAAAGATCAACATGTTTCGAAACTCGCCGCGTATCATACCCAGAAGAATGAGTCCTTTTTCGTTGAACAGCTACTTATTTAATTATAAATTTACGAGAAATTTTCGGCACGTCTTCGACACACGGGATTTCTTCGAAGCGGTGCACGCTCTTGATAATCTGAAAATATATTTTTTCCATGAATTCCGATAATAAAACTGAAATATCCAAATAATTTTGAGTCCATTTCTAACAACTCCTGTCAGATTCTGATCTTTTCAGTAGTGCATTCATAATAAGATCCAGAGGATTTTCTAGTCATTGTAGTTGCTGTCGCTGTTGTTGTTGTTACTATTGTACCGACTGTGATTACGGCTCTAACTCTGAATGAAGGATTTATTATCAGAGTTCGTGACGATGAGGAAGGCTTGGAATTGCAGCATTTAGCTGCTGATACATTGGTGGGAGAGGATGACGGCGTACTTGTAAAGGGTGGGAGTAAGATTTTCGAATGATTAAAACTTCGAACGGCTAAAACTGCGAATTTTTAAATTGAAGAATAGTAGTATGTAGACAGATTAATTCTACTATAGCCTTTATGCTGGAAATAAAAAAATAAGAAATTAAAGAGTTCGAAGTACATTTACGTCAAAAACAAAATATAACAGTAGCCCAAATGACGAAGGCTGGAATGGCGATTTTATAAAAGTTCGACTGTTACGCACTCGAGTCGTCAAATACTGAAATCAGCAATATTATGAATATTCACAATTTCAAATATATTTTAACGAAAGACAAAATATTAATGTCGTCAAAATAGCGAAACATCAGAAAGTCGAACGGTCGAAATAGCGAGAGCCTCTGGGCTGTAAAGTATTGCTTGTCATTCTTCGTGCTTCACAACGTTCGCTATTCTGTACTTCTAATTTTTGGTTATTCGAAAAATTCACTTTCGAATTATTCATACTATATATTTTGATCTCTCAATAAAAGAATTGCTCTCCATTTCGAATTTAGAAAATATAAACTTCTTACATTAGGACAATCCATATTATCTGCATTTGATGTATAGACAGTCTGAATATATATTTTCGAATAAATGCGCGATCAAAGAAAAAATATTACATTAAGGGGACCGTATGGTCTAGAAATTTGAAAAAATCGATTTTTTTTTTTTCGATATGTCGAAAGTATAGTATCTCAAGAATATACTGTGAAATTTTCATGCGGAAATTCTCAATATTACAGCTTCTACAGCCCATAACGCAGGTAGAGAGCGGTCCGCGCGCTCCTAACGGGTCTAGCGCTAACCGGTAACCTAATCGGAGCGCAGCAGCTGTCCCAATCCTTCTCCGAAAATATATACCTGTATATAGTACATACTATATACCTATATATACTTTTCCCTTCCCCGAAATATACCTATTGTCGAACATTTGTGAGGGAAACGGTCATTTCGCTTTCCCCTGACTTGATCAGTACAACGTTACGTTTTGACGAACCAACATCGAAAATTTTGAAATAAAATATCAGAAAATATGGATAGAAAGCAAGGCCGTGACTCTTCTAGACGACCATCTTCTGTAGGTCGCAAAAGATATTTCAAGGGCAATCGATTCACTATCGAAAATACTACTGATTTTACGAGCACGTCTGCGAAAAAATTAAAAGGCAATGAGGAATTGGAAGTAAACGTTAATCCTACTTTCAATTATTGCATCATCGAATTCAGCATGATATTTTTAACGTTGCAACAGTTGTTGAAGTGTAAAGATTGTAACGGTGCGGTCACTTTTAGCAAAAACGGACAACGTGGTCTAGGATTCAAACTCTCTGTGAAGTGTGAGTGTAAAGAAACTTTTATTTTGTCTTCGCCGTTAATTGATAAGGCATTTGAAATCAACCGTCGACTTGTTCTTGCCCTGAGAATGCTTGGAGTAGGATTTGAAGGCTTGAAAAATTTCTGCGGTCTCATGGATCTTGGACAAGGAATTTGTAAGAGTACATATTACGGCATCGTGGACAATATAAAAATTGCAGCTGAAGCCGTCGCGAAAATCGTTTTCCAAAGAGCATTGAAAGAAGAAGTCGAGTTGAATGTGAAAGCTGGGCGTCCCGCGGATGAACTTTCTGTGTCTGGTGATGGATCGTGGGCGAAACGTGGATTCTCATCGCTTCTCGGTATTGCCTCGTTAATAGGGAAATACAGTAATAAAATTTTAGATGTTGTCGTCAAATGCAGTATATGTCAAGCCTGCTCTCAATGGAAAGGCCAAGAGGATACGATTGAATATGAAGCGTGGTATCGAGAGCATGAAGATCACTGTGACGCAAATCATACCGGAAGTGCTGGCAAAATGGAGGTAGACGGCATCGTGGAAATGTTCAAGAGATCGGAAGAGTTGTACAACGTAAAATACGCGAACTATATCGGAGACGGCGACACGAAAACGTTCAAAGCCTTATTGGACACAAAGCCTTACGGGGATGATTTTTTAGTTTGCAAAAAAGAATGTGTTTTGCATGTTAAAAAACGTTTGTACAAACGTGCTGTTGATGCAAAAAAAAAACATGCACAAATAAAGAAAGCAACAAAGAAATTGACAGAAAAAGAAGAGGGAAAAAAGACACAGCGGAAATCGATAAATAAAACACCGAAGCGTCAACAATTGACGAATAAATTATTGCAAGAGCTGTCAACTTATTACGGTCTAGCAATTAGACGTAATTCAGATTCGACTGAAGGGATGAGAAGTGAAATATGGGCAGCATATTATCACAAAATTTCAACAGATGAAAATCCGCAACACTCGTACTGTCCTCCAGGTTCCGAATCGTGGTGCAAGTGGCGTCAAAGTGAGGCTGCAGGTACTTTAGACACCTACGAGCACCCACCTGCTCTGTGCGATGAAGCACAAGAGATATTAAAACCAATTTATGAAGAATTGACAGCAGAGACTTTATTGGAAAGGTGTATTGGCAGTAATACGCAGAACAATAACGAAAGTTTCAATGCTTGCGTGTGGCACCTTGCGCCGAAACATCTGTTTGCCGGAAAAAAAATCATTGATATTGCCACTCACATTTCCGCTTGCATATTCAATGAAGGATTTGCATCCCTATTGAAAATAATGGAGACCATGGGCATAACAATCGGGCCACAAGCGGAGCAACTAGCGCAAAACCGAGACGAGCTGCGAGTATCGAGCGCCAACCGTAGGAGCACGGACAACTCCAAAGAGGCTCGGACAGCTCGAAGAAATGAAAGGAGTGAGGAAATCTTGAATTATGAACGTTCCGAAGGAATCCTATATGGTGCCGGAATCGCGGATTAACTGTAAGTATTCAAAATTTGCTCAATTTTTGAAAATATCTGTACCTCAAACTTTAAACTCATTTATCTCGAAACGACTTTTTTCGGCACTGCGCAGGTGAAAACAAAAAAACTATTCAACCGAATCACTTGAAATTTGGATATGTTGTTCACAACATGTATGGCTATCGTCGGAACTACAATCATAATTTTATTTAAATAATTTCTTATTGTTTATACTAAAAAACTAGTGAAAAAAAACCCGATTTTACGAATTTTTTTTCAAAAGCGCGCCATTTTGTCAATTTTTAATTTTTTCGATTTGTTCTAGTCCCGACCATAACTGCACTCTTTCTGATTAAGAATCTTCTTGAATTTTGTGTTTCAGATGAGTAGAAGTCTCGGATCGATCTTCACCGTCCGGGTCGGATTTTTCGAGAGGGTCGTCTTCAATGCCAATTATATGATAATAAACACTGTTTTTAAAATTAAAAAAAAATTTTTTTGTATACTTAATAAAGGTAGTAATAAACCCGAAAAGTTAAAACATCGATTTTTAAATTTTTTATGGCAAAAAAAAAATCGTGAAAATAGGTGAAATTTTCGTGCTCTAGACCATACGGTCCCCTTAAATACGCATTCGACTTAATATACTATTGAAAATATAAACTTCGAATTTCTTATTTTTCGTTAATCGAATGTTATGAATACTAAAATTTCAAAATATTAACCATTCTACAATTTGGTTATTCTACATATTAACCCCCACACCTTGTAAAACAACAAGTTGTTCGTTATGCACTTTCAACTTTGTTGATTTTTTAAATTTATTTGTTACCTTTTTCGTTCATTTTCCTAATTGTTTTTCAATCACCAGGTCTCCAACGTTTACAAGATTAATCTCGATATGATGGTTTAACAACAATATTTGATCTTCGAACATTTCTTTGAATCCGTTCTTTAGGACGTATTACATTTCCATCCTCTTCTTATTCATCTTCCACAGCATCGTTGATTACATAATCACCATCACGATAAAAAGAATGAAAGAAATCACGATATTAATATTCCGATATGTTATAGAGTAGAGTATTGTAAATATTTTTACCTGCTTATAAATTCAAGTCTATATCAAGATTCTCGTGATCGGTGAGTGGAATGCTTATCATCGAAAGTTAAATGTGCTTTATTATGCGAACATAATAATATTCTATTACTTTTAAAGTGGTTTTTAGCCGCTACAATGATATTTACAGGATGTATTGCAGCAGTTATTTCAGACAGTGAATATGGCGATCCTCAGATGGTGAACGATCCAACGTTAGCGATGACATGCCAATAATTCATCTTTTCATTGCTATTTGATTAAGATATTTTTCATGTAATGAGCAAATCTAGCTACATCCTATGAAAATGTGGTGATCATTTTTGAATATTGGAAGCAAATATAATGCACAGTTAAAATACACGTATTACTGTTGATAGCAGTGAGTAAATCTACCAAGTATTTAAAAAAAATAGCAATAGTGCATACGTACATAATGTTAATGAGAAATGCCATCCTAATTATTATTATAATTAATATTGTGGTAGATCACGGTAACTTGTTTATAAATTTCCACCTTGGTCAATGCAGCTTTCACCATTTCCTCTATTCTACTTTTAAATTGTTTTTGAAAAACACAAGATTCAAATCAAAATAACTTGGCAATATGAAAACAATGAATATTCAATAATCAAGAGACGCGGTAGCGGCTCGACGCCAAGTATTAAAAGAAAAAGCCAGCGCGAGGCCTACCGCACTCTTATATACGCGAATATGCCGGTTTTATGACGTCACGGCGTTTTCAAACCGTTCTGACGTACGAACCGTTTGATCAAAAAATCTGAATATTGGTGACGATTTTTTTTCGATTTTTCTCTTTCTATTGCTCTTTGTTGCAAGTAAATCCGTCCAGCCAATCTTGGGATATGATGATTTAGCGACATAAAATCGAACATTCCGGGATACTGTGCTTTTCTTAGGATTCTTAGGATCAGACAGGTATAAGTCGCACTCGAATGGGCGGGACATACGCCCTTTTAACGATAATCTACATTTATCTGCTGTCTGTCACGCTGCCCACTGAACGAGGCTACCCTCTCTCCTTGCGCGCCGCTGAGTGAGAGAGACAGCGCGCTAAACCTCGTCCCCTCTCTCTCGCTTGTATAGCGTGCTTTCTCTTTCCCGCTGTTTCGCGCGCTCTATTGTAACGGTTAGCTTTCGCCGTGACGCTTAAACCACGTTACGCGTTGGTTCGAGCTACCTTGAACTTAGGAGCAGGTATGAGAAAAACGTGAGACGACGCAGGGGTTTGATTTTGACAAATGATATGTGATTTATTCACAAAAAATACTTAGATGACTTTTCTTGTACAACAATTTTCGTTCCAATAAGGAAAATTTTTATTTATTTCGCTTCTTTTTATTCGTTATCATTCGCCTGTTCGGTTTATCGTTTATGAGGCGTGGAGACAATATCTGCGCTCAAATTATAATAATCTATCTTGAATTTTTGTAATCGATTTCTCGTTTAATAATAAATTTTCACCGTGAAAGTGTCCAAATTGACCTGAGATAAATTCGTTACTACTTAGAGTGTTCCTTTATACTTTCATTACGTTTGTTTTTGTTTTGATGCCTCAGAAATCCTCTCGAGGGTTATTTCAACCGGGATCGTCTCATCATAGGCTTTTTTGATACGTACATTGAAATTATAAATGAACCATAATAACAAAGAGAAAGAAAGAACAATCGGTCTGCTTATTTTCTTATTTCATTGACGGACACTTTCTCCTTTGACACGGTGATGTCTTACAAGGAAAGGTACTTTGGTGTCCCCCTCCGATTTTGATAATTTTTATATATGTTATAGTCCATCGAAAATTAAGAGACACGTAATTTTTTTTATCGGCTTAAAGTTATTTTTAAGGGGTGAAATCGACCCCCAAAGTTGAGCATGTTTTGCATCTGGTAGATTGTTTCATATAGAAGCACTTAACCGATCGTAACGAAACCAATTGCAAAACGTTTTTCACGTCAAATAACCTGTATATAATGTTCAACTTCTTATGCACCCCTATTACATGGGGATGATTCACCCCCGAATATCCAGAATTCTTTTGTATAAAAAAAACTTGCAATCCGATTTCAATAAAACAAACGCCATTTTGCAGAGCAAAAAAAATAAAATTGACGTATTTTTGGGTTTTTCTCAGATTAAAAAAATTAAGGGGGTAAAACACCCTTAAAATGTCAAATTTCATTTTGAGCACTGTCCCCTTCCGATTTCAATATTTTTTTTATAAAATGTAGCTTATCGAAAAATAAGACCACCTATTATTTTTATTGGCTCAAAATTATTTTTAAGGCGTGAAATCAACCCCCAAAGTTGGGCATGTTTTGCATCTGGTAGAGTGTTTCATATAGAAGCACTCAACCGATCGTAACGAAACCAATTGCAAAACGTTTTTCACGTCAAATAACCTGTATATAATGTTCAACTTCTTATGCACCCTTACTTACTGCAGGGGGCTGAACCACCCCCTGACATTCATAATTTTTTGTATAAAAGAAAAATTGTCATTCGATTTCAATGGAAAAACCAACATTTTGAAAAGCAAAAAAAAATTATAGTGAATGTGTCTAGATTTTTCGAATAAAAAAAATTAAGGGGGTAAAACACCCCTAAAATCTCAAATGTCATTTTGCGCACTTAAATGATAAAATTCAATTCAATTGGTCTCATTATCATTGCGTATCGACTTATATGCTAAATAATATTTATTTCGCATGTACATCGGCTTTTTAATTATATGAAAAATTGAGTACTCCTACATCTTCGGTGGTCGTGAGCTTCACGATTTTTTATTTTTGTATACACATGGTCTGTACACAAATATATATATATAGGTTATACATAGGCGCTAAAATCTTTCATGTAGTAAAAATAGATTCCAATTCAAATTTTCGATTCAATTATCATTCCTGAACTTAATGATTATATTTTGAACAGTAATGATGTTCTTCGAAGAAATGTTTGAAACAAAGTGACTTTTTACACCATGAACATCTTACTACAGCCACATTTGTGCAGCCTTCAATTTCACATTGTGTTTGAGATGACATACCAAAAGCGAATTCAACGGGATTTTCGAAATGCTCAGGTCGTTCTTCTATGTACCCACTTTTGAACCAGGCATATCGAAATAAATTTTCGTACCTCGGAGATGATAATTGATTATGTACTAGAGATTGCAGCTTGATTATATTATTTCGTAAATGTAGACTTAAATCATAATCAAGTAACATGACACTGTCTGAAAAATGTCTGACATAATTTTTCCAAATTCTAAATCCGAAGACATCAAGTGGCTGGATATTCCCTGTTGTTCCTTTCGGTATGATCATTGTAACAATTTCTTTGTTATGTGGTGTAACTTCCGTGACAACACTAGGGCAATGTCCACTCCATGAGTCTATTAAAAGCACACTTTTCTCACCGACATTTGGGAAGAACACTTCTTGAAGCCATACTTTGAAATGTTCTATAAATCAATATGTAAAAATTAATAGCACATCTATTTTTTATATTTGAATATTACATACCAACGTACCTGATGTAGCCTTGCCAGATTTTGAAACACTTATAAAAACATTGGGAGGTCGAAAAATGGTTCGTTCTACGATTGGCCCCAACCGCCCGGATGGCTCTTTTAAAATTATCAGAAGAGGTGACAACAATTTTCCTGCTGCTGATATTGTCGGCTGGATGGTGTAGCTATGGGTTGTCGCTGAAACGGATTGTACAAGGCATTCTACTTGTTTTGTACCTTCTTCTGTTAACGTTCGCCCTGAATGGACTTCTAATTGGAAACCACTTTGATCAGAATTATAAATATTTTCCAAGCCATATTCCTCAATTTTCAATTGAACTGCGGAGACAAATTTATTAGCATCGTTTTGTAATATGTCCTTTGATTCGAGAGTCTTTCTTGTCACGAATTTATTTATTTTTCTACTTGTTATTCGATGAACTTTTTTAAACTTTTTTATCCATGTTGGCGAAGCCCTGAAACGCAAATTCTCATGCCCAATCAATTTTTGGGCTTGTAATGCCCATCTCCGAAGATCGATATCGTGTACAATGAGACCTGCTTCTATGGCGCTTTTTAAATTATCGATTGTATATTCAGAAATGCGCGACAATTTTTCCTTGTAAGTTCCGCCTTTATTAATTTGTTGAGCCCAGCGCCTTAATTGGCGCACAGATTTAACGAGTTTAAATCGGTTTTGGACTGTTTCTATTTTCCTATTTTGTTTCGTTTTTGCACTTCTCCAGTACTCAACAGCTCTTTGTTTGTAGTCGTAGCTCAAATCTTCTTCATCGTCAGTACACGTTTCAGGGCTTAATGGAGATTCTCCAAGACCCCATTCGATGTCATTATCTTCGACAGGTTCTACTATGACATCTCTAAACGGTTCTTGAAAATCTAATGTCGTATCTTCGACGATTTCTAACTGATTGAACTCTGCCATAGAGGCCTTCAGAATTTCCGCGAAACTCTCTTTCAATTCCACTTCATTATTGTTAACAGGACTGTCAGGAATGTTCATTACCTCGAATGTAAGAAACAACAGTCTTATTACGTTCATTGGATTGATGGACATGTTAATAACAATACGGTATTCACGATAGCGGACACGATAATGACTGATCAACAGTCGAACAGCAACTTAACTTCTGGAATAATATAAAGTCAGTTTTACCTTTTTCATCTTGAGTGGGCGGTTTGATCTGACATCACCACGAAAACAGCATTTTTATTTGGTTTTCGGATATACCTCAAACATTAGCCTGAGCGAACTGGCTTTTTCAAGAATACTTGGGGTCGAGCCACTATAGCGGTTCTTGATATGAATAAGAATATGGCAAGGCATGAGCCAGCTTTGTTTACATTCTGGGCGGTGAATTGCTGATGTGACTCTTTTGATATTTGAGTTTTTTTTTTATTTTCGTAAATCGTTCAAAATAGAAACTTATATAAATAGAACGGATACCAACACTTCTTTATAAACGTGAAGCATGTCAGAAGGGCAGCGGATGTACATGCGAAATAAATATTATTTAGCATATAAGTCGATACGCAATGATAATGAGACCAATTGAATTGAATTTTATCATTTAAGTGCGCAAAATGACATTTGCGATTTTAGGGGTGTTTTACCCCCTTAATTTTTTTTATTCGAAAAATCTAGACACATTCACTATAATTTTTTTTTGCTTTTCAAAATGTTGGTTTTTCCATTGAAATCGAATGACAATTTTTCTTTTATACAAAAAATTATGAATGTCAGGGGGTGGTTCAGCCCCCTGCAGTAAGTAAGGGTGCATAAGAAGTTGAACATTATATACAGGTTATTTGACGTGAAAAACGTTTTGCAATTGGTTTCGTTACGATCGGTTGAGTGCTTCTATATGAAACACTCTACCAGATGCAAAACATGCCCAACTTTGGGGGTTGATTTCACGCCTTAAAAATAATTTTGAGCCAATAAAAATAATAGGTGGTCTTATTTTTCGATAAGCTACATTTTATAAAAAAAATATTGAAATCGGAAGGGGACAGTGCTCAAAATGAAATTTGACATTTTAAGGGTGTTTTACCCCCTTAATTTTTTTAATCTGAGAAAAACCCAAAAATACGTCAATTTTATTTTTTTTGCTCTGCAAAATGGCGTTTGTTTTATTGAAATCGGATTGCAAGTTTTTTTTATACAAAAGAATTCTGGATATTCGGGGGTGAATCATCCCCATGTAATAGGGGTGCATAAGAAGTTGAACATTATATACAGGTTATTTGACGTGAAAAACGTTTTGCAATTGGTTTCGTTACGATCGGTTAAGTGCTTCTATATGAAACACTCTACCAGATGCAAAACATGCTCAACTTTGGGGGTCGATTTCACCCCTTAAAAATAACTTTAAGCCGATAAAAAAAATTACGTGTCTCTTAATTTTCGATGGACTATAACATATATAAAAATTATCAAAATCGGAGGGGGACACCAAAGTACCTTTCCTTGTTAGTTCACGGTTTATAGTCCTGATCGGAATAATGCTCTCGCTTTATAAGATAATAATAGTTGGTGTCTTTTTCGAGGCGTAGTATAATAACAATAGAACAAAATGGAATTTGCTTGTTTGAAAATGAATCAATTTCCTTCAAGATGTCCTAATTAAAAATGTAATTGATGCTATATAATGCAAATAATACCCTTTTTTGTTGATTCTATACAAATTTAAATGTTTTTGGACAATTTGAAAAGGAATTAATTCAGGAAATAATGAGATTTGAAAGTATTCGCAACCAATGATATTTGGTTGGTGGATTATTGAATTTTCAAAAGAAAAGTACTCGGCTCCTTTTCACCCAGCTCAGAACTGATCCCTGATTTAGCTAGATAACTTTGAATGTAATAAGAAAAAAAAGGTATAAACTAAAAGGATGGGTATGCTTCGAATCTTGAGCCGAACGGAATCGAACGGCTCCGGCCCTCTAAGCATGGAATAATTTGGTGATGGTTAGGTAGTCTAGTTCAGGGAGCGGTTCCGCTGGTAAGAGCCTTGAGACTCTCCAAGAATGAGCTAGAAATGAGCTGCCGTTGCTGTTACGCACGGCCTTTTATACTGTTCAGAACAAAGAGATAATAATAATAATTTCTCCAAAAATAACTCGGGCGCTGGTTTGTTCCATAACATAATCTCGAAGCAGAATTCTTTTTCTAAATTTTCTCATTGGCGTTTCGCGTTTCGCCGCCTAATCTAATTGGCCGAGAGCATGGCGTGTTTGCAGCGCGCATGCGCGAGAATTATTACTTTTGTAATTTTACATTGTTTTATAGAATGTTACGTTTTCTTATTCTTTTCTCTATTTTAGACATCGACTATTGCCATTTATAACAAAAGTAATTGTCAAAGTTTTATAATAATTAAAGAATAATTGAGAAAGCATCTATAATTCGCCGATTCCCTAGCGTGTTTATCACGCGCCTGCGCATTGTTGTTCGTCACTCGCGTACTCAATGCTTGAAACCCACTAGTTCGTCATTAACCCGCGTGGCGGCCGCTCACTCTAGCGGTAGACGCCGAGCAATGCACGTCGTGCTCCGAGCCGTACTATGATGCCGTTACACTATATATATATATATATATATATATATATATATATATATATATACATACATATATATATGCCGGCCGAAATCGTAAAATTTGGAGCCGCACTAAAAATTCGATTGCTCTGCCAAAAAAGTAGATATTCCAATTTTGCAAACAAGGTTTTGAAGAGGGCATATACAGCTTCATTCTGGGTTATTTAAATACTTTTACGATTTTTTTCGGACCTTGTATACATTTTTGAACATGGTCGTTTTTCACTTTTTTTTCAGTTGTTTAAAATTGGTTTAAATTACATGAATTAAATAATACGCGTAGCATTTCTTCCTGTACTTCCTGTATGCACTAACTATCGAGTCGCTACCGCGTCTATTGATATGTATACACATGAGAAATAAACCACATGTAATAATATAACCACATGTAATAATTAAAATATTAATATATAATATATGATATCGCGTGTCATTGACAATGAGTAAGAGTAAAAAAAAAAAAAATAGAGCGCAGAGCCGCGCGCGTTTTATCTCTTTCTCATTTGTTTTCAATAAATAATGAATGAAAATATCGTATGTTTTCTGTATCGCGCACTCTAACACTGTATTATTCTTTATTTTTTACTAAAAAAAAATATGAAGTTTTTGTATAAATTTTTCTACAAATATAAGGATGACATTTATATGTCGATCAGTATAATTTTGGACACGTTTTGTCACCGCTGTGTAATCTCGCTGAATGCCAGTCAATCATCTTCATAGATACTTGAGATGCCTGCTCCCCTGCGAGACCGTCAGCGCGCGTATTTTGTAGTAATATGCGATAAAATGTGAGGGAAACATAATTTTTTTAAATTTTCGTTTTGAATTGAAATTTTATTATTAACTCTGTTTAAGTTATATTAATTTGAATATGAGTGAAGTTTCAGTGCAAGTATAGTGATTCCGAAAAAATTGTGTCCTGTCTTCAGATTTTCCATCAGCTGTCGCTTTTAGTTTTTGACACATCCTTATTGTTTTGTCCTCCCTTTCTATACCCTGAATTATCATTTTTTTATTCAAATCAAGAGACGCGGTAGCGGCTCAACACCTATGTGAAGCTGGCAACTAGGTATAAAATAATTCATTTTTATTAATTCCATTCGATTGTACTAGGTATGTACCGGATGGTACCGCTTATTAAATCGTTTGTATCTTAAGGGGGTGGGAGATACAAGGGTGCGAAAATATGACTCGCAAGCCACTTGAAAAAACAAGATTTACAATAATACAAACTTAGAGGAAATCGTTTGTACCGGATTGTACCACCACCAGAAATAAAAAAAAAAATTGAAAAAAAAATTATTTTTTTTTTTCAATCCAAAGTAAGCTATCCAAGTTTTCACAAATTTGATGGAAAATTATTCCCATTCGATTCTACTAGGGATGTACCCGATTGTATCGGTTTTGAATGATGAATGATGCATGTATTTTTCATCTGATTCCATTACTTCGCGAAATTCTAGTATTGTTTCGTTTGTACTCGTCCGTACCGTCGCCTATTTCGATGATTCGATTACTTTACGAGATTCTAGGATTAAAAGATCCACTTTCCGTTGGAAACGGAAACTGGATCTTCTGGAAAGTCCAAAGAATATAATACTAGAATTTCGAAGAGTAATCGAAGCAGATGAAAAATGCATAGCAGAATGTCTGTTTTTGAACGTAAAATGGAGGTACAAACGAATTACGCGATGGTACAAATGAGTACAAACGACATAATTCTAGAATTTCGCGAAGTAATTGAATTAGGTTAAAAATAAATTGCAGGATGTCTGTTTTTGAACGTAAAATGGAAGTACAAACGAAATACGCGACGGTACAAACGAGTACAAACGATATAATAGTAGAATTTCATGAGGGAATGAAATCAGATGAAAAATACATAGCAGAATATCTGTTTTTGAACGTCAAATAGAGGTACAAACGGAATACGCGACGGTACAAACGAGTACAAATGATATAATACTAGAATTTCGTAAAGTAATTAAGGGGTTATATACAGTTGGAAATTTCAGAAAATCAATTTTTTTTTATGGCATTTTCAGAATGTACATACATTTGAGTACATTCTCTGAAAATTTCAAATTAATCCAGCAAGTAATGTCGGAGTTATATGCTATTTTATGATTAATTTCAAATTTCAAAAAATCGATTTTTTTTGTTGCGTTTTTGGAGTCTTCATATATTCTAATAGATTCTCTGAAATTTTCAAAGCGATACGGCAAATATTCGTAGAGATACATGCGTACTTGAAAGGACGCTTGGAGCATTACAAAGTAAGCGCGCTCCGAACGGCCCGAGCGGCAGCGGTTGTTGTGGCCCGCGTGCCTGAGGTGACCCTTTTCATTGTTTTTGCATACATGGTATATGCGAGAGCTAAGCGTGGCCATTTCTTATACCGAAGAAAGGAATTTTGTCAGTCGAACCAGCTCTGCCACAGTGTAAAGTCGCGCGTTCAAATTTTACTCCGTTTTCGTAGTTTTGCGAATAAAAATGCCTTACAAGTGTACCAGACAACGGAGACTATCCGACAAGACGCAAATTTCAAGAGGGAAAAAGCGAAAACAATCGTACAATCCAAAAACAGTCGAGGCCGATGAAAGTAGCTTCAGTACATCCGCGAAAAAATTGAAAAATCAGAAGGAGATCTTAGTTCCTCGTGATTCCTCCATTGAATATCGCATTTTCAATTTTATAACGGTCTTCGCAGCGATATGTGAATACGTCCAGTGTAAAACTTGCAAAGGAAAAGTGCAATTTCAAACGGCTGCACAACGAGGACTCGGTTTTAAAATCGTCATTCTGTGTGATAAGTGCGATCCTCGAGCCATAAACTCTTGTCCTTTCATCAAACATTCTTACGCGATAAACAGACGATTTTTATTTGTGATGAGAACTCTCGGAATAGGATTGAAAGGTGCAGCGAAATTTTGTGGATTGATGGACATGCCACCTTTTGTGATGCAAGCTACGTACGATTTGATCGTCAAAAATATTCATTCATGCACGCAAATGGCCACCGAAAAACTTTTCGAAAAAGCTTGTGCTGAAGAAAAAGAAGCGTCTGCTCAAAATCGAGGCGATGGAAACTGTGAAGAATTGACAATATCTGGCGATGGAACCTGGAAAAAACGAGGGTTTACTTCTTTATACGGAGTAACATGACTGATCGGTTATTATACGGGGAAAATTATCGATATCGTCGTGAAAAGTTCGTACTGCAAACAATGCGAGGTTTGGAAAAAAAAAATCGACACTGAAGAGTACAACGAATGGTATGACAATCACAAAGATGTTTGTGCTGCGAATCACAACGGTTCTTCAGGAAAAATGGAAGTCGATGCGGTCGTAGAAATGTTCAAGCGTTCAATGGAAAAATTTAACGTCCAATACAAAAATTACATCGGCGACGGTGACTCGAAAACCTACTCGGGGATTTTGAAAGCTGTGCCTTACGGAAACAACGAAGTGGTAAAAAAAGAATGTATTGGACACGTTCAAAAAAGAATGGGTTCACGACTCCGAGACTGTGTCAAAAAAAATACCGAGATGACTGTAAATAAAAGTGGGAAAAAAATGCAAAAAAAAGTACTTGGTGGAAAAGGAAAGCTCACAGCCAAACTGATCGATAAATTGACTGTTTATTATGGCTTGGCAATCAGGAGGCACTATGATTCCGTTGACAATATGTATAATGCAATATGGGCAACATATTACCATTATTGTTCAACAGATGAAAATCCTCAACACGAAAGATGCCCGGTCGGAACTGAGTCATGGTGTTGTTGGCAGCGAGCGCGAGCTTCGAATAAATTATCGGATTATAAACACGATTATTCTCCATTTCCACAAGATGTTGCTGACGCTCTGTTTCCGATCTACACGGATCTGAGCAATGAAAAGTTGCTTGAAAGATGTGTTGGTGGTTTCACACAAAATAACAACGAAAGCTATAATCAGTTGATTTGGAAAATCACACCGAAAATAATTCCTAGTGGTTCAAAAATAGTGGAAATAGCAGCTCACATGGCAGCCGGCACCTTTAATGAAGGTACGGCATCACTATTATATTATATGAGTGCACTGGGTCTATCGATTGGGCCCAATGCCCATGCCTATGCCGAAAAACAGGATGCAGAGCGCGTCGCGATCTCTATTTTAAGAGCGCATGAGCGCACGCGCGAAGGAAGAATGGTTCGCCGACGACTGCAATTCGACAATTTGGAAGCTGCTGATGATGCAGAGGGAACTTCTTATGGCCCTGGAATAGATGACTCCTTGTAAGTTGTAAAAAAAAAATGTTATCCATGTGTTCACCACTTATGAAACTTTGAACGCGTTTATCTCGAAACGATGTTTTCAAAGTCGGTGAGCACGATTTCTCAAAGATGGCTCAACCGATCGGTCTGCAATTTTAACACAACTTTCTCAGCTATATTCTACTGGGATTGGACGAAGGAGTAAGATTTCCGAAAATTATTTCTATTTTTTTTTAACCATTGAACGACCAAAATTCGGTTAAAAATTGAAATTTCGTCTTTGAGGAGCCGTCATTTCATCAAAATTGGAAATTCCAACTATTCCTTCGTCCAATCCCAGCATTTATCTGTCCACTAAACAAATCTCTTTGGTTTTTTAATTTCAGCTGATCCAAACGGGAGATTTCATGCTCACCGCAAGACGCCTTTTTTTAGAGGACCTACAGGAGATCAATCACAGGAGCTATCTGAAGCAATATTTTATTAAATAAAAAATTGCGATAAAGAGTTAAAAGAACACTCCATTTACTTCTTTATGCTTTTCCTCGTCAAATGAAATCCCTATCCGGAAAAAATTCGTAAAAAAACGAGTTTTTTTGGCCTTCCAGCTGTATATAACCCCTTAAATCAAATGAGAAATAAATAGCAGGATGTCTGATTTTGAACTCAAAATGAAGGTACAAACGAAATACGCGACGGTACAAACGAGTACAAACGATATACTAGTAGAATTTCGTGAAGTAATGGAATCATATAAAAAATACATGGCAGGATATTTGTTTTTAAACGTAAAATGTACCGTTTGAGTAAAAAATCTGAATATTTGTGACGAATTTTTTTCGATTTTTCTCTTTCTATTGGTCTTTGTTGTAAGTAGATCCGTTTAGCCAATCTTGAGATATGATAATTTAATGAATTAAAATCGAATGTTTCGGGATAATCTGTCTTCCTGGAGACAAACGGGCGTAAGTCACGCTTGAATAGGTGAGACACATGTCCTTTTGATAAGAATCTTCTGCATTTCTCTGCTTTCCGTCATCCAGTCCCGCTGAACGAGGCTTATACCCCCTTTTATCGCGCGCCGCTGAGTGGGAGAGACATCGCGCGAATCTTCGTCCCCTCTCTCTCGCTCGTAGCACGCTCGCTCTCTTTCTCATTATTGTTATTTCTGTTATTTTAGTTAGTTTAGTATTTTAGTTTCTGTTATTTTTTTTATAAAAAAAACTATTATTTTTTTGAGAAATTTTAAGCATATTTTAAGTGTGATCGTAGGGAAATGATTCGTTGTATATTATTATTATAATTAAAATATCGATTTTTTTTACAATCTATTATCTATAGCTCCTTGAAAACTCGAACAAAGCGAATCGTCTAGGAGGTTAACATTTTTGTTCTGAAATGTACTTTGTTTAAAACTATGTGAAAAATTATTCGAAGTTTACATCACCTACCTTTTTTTATCCTAAGATAAAATAACCTTTTTTCATAGCGCTTGTACTAATTAATTTGTTTCTTCAATGTTTGTACGGAAGCATAATTCAATTAATAAATTTTAAGCGAAGTACAAACATGAGAAAATAGCTAGTTCTATTTTTCGAATTGTTAATTTTAATAAACATTTTTGTTGTTGATTAGACTAATATTTCCCCACGATTATACTAGTCTTGAAATGCATTGAATGAATAATAGTTTCCTATGAAAATTTAACAGCAAAATTAAAAGGGACTATCGCTGCGGGAAAAAACATTTTTTGCTTGTAATTTAAAAATTGATTTACGTAATCTTTAAACAATTGTTGACATATTTTGCAATGAAAGCATCTGTCAAAACGAAAAATTTGACCCACTTATCCATTCGGTTTGTATGATTTTTCAGAGATTAGTGCATGATTAATAGTAAAAAAAAATCCACAGTTCAATTATAAAAAATACAACGAACGATTTCCCCATCATCAAAGTTTTTGATGAAAATGGAAGTAGTTTTTGATAAAAATTCAAGAGTAATATCGAAGGGGGTTGACACTGTGGAGAAAAACATTTTACGCTTAGAATTTGAAAAATTGTTGTATGTAATACTTTGGAAAGGTATTAAAAATGTACGCCAAATATTAAAAAATTGTAACCTTAGTTGTCAAATGACCACCTTACATCCGGATATTACATTGCAAAAAAATTGATTTTCTTTATAACTATCATTTTCTTTCCATTTCATTGTTAAAACTTGTTTTCCTCGTATAATACTCATTTAGCAGTGTTTGTGCGTCAGTGATGGAAGAAATTACTGTTTAGCTCTGCGATTGGTTTTTGTCATACGAAGGAAGTTACTCAACTTATGTCAAAAAAAATCTGATTAATCATTGTTCCCGAATGAGAATTTTTTTTACCTCTATAGGACAGTTGGTGAGTATGGCCGTTTTTCAAAAAGAAGTGAAATCAATCGCAAAAAACTTTAAAAAAGTAAAAAAAAGAACGCCAAGTATTAAAAGACGCGACCTTAGTTATAAAATAACCATTCAATATTTTTTCTGTTATTATATTACAATTTTTACACCTCGAAAAAACCAAACAAAAAATGTTTATACTTAATTTCCAAAAAAAGAAGTAAATATCAACATCCATTTCTCTTCCGTAATACTGAAAAGGGTACTTCACCCCAAAAACAATGAACAAACATACTAGAAAAATTTTGGCATTCATTATCGAATAAAAACCTATTTACATGTTTTATTTTGTTTTTGTCTTGATATGTGATGAGTACATAGAAAAAAGATCTAGTTGTAAATTGTTGCCGATGATTGAAAAAAAAATGAAATCATTTCAACGTAGCCAAGAATGGTGAATGAATTACGAGTTTCGGAATGGAATCATGTACATCTTGAAGATTGACCTGCTAGAGGTTTTTGTCACCTCAAGGACTTCAAAAAAAATTCTGCGGATATAAAGAAAATGTTATTCTGCTTTTAAGCTCGCTAAGCACTAAGAATGTACAACACAATTCCACAGAGAATAATACAAAAAACAATTACATATAAATGCGCAAATACGTGTACAAATGCACGTGTTGTATTTACACGTATGTACTGCACTAATTCACTGCAAATACTACACACAAACTTGGCGTAAAACCTGTAATTCAGTAATTAAAAGATCGCACCCTAAATTACGACGAACTACCAAGCGACATTGTGAACTCGGTATTCAACGAGTAAGTTTTAAGAGACTGTTTGAACACTCTATGGCTGACACGAAATTTAGATCATGATGAGGCAGAATACAATATCACAATAAAAATTAAAATGAATATGGTGCATTTGACGAAAAATCACGCACTTTAGAACCTTTCATTTTAATTTGGCTCAAAATTTGATGTGACGTTAGATCCATTGAAAAAGCTTCCTTGATCTTTTTACATGTTGTTGTTCATTCACTTCTGAAATATGTTTTTATTTATTTAGATGATTTTTTTCTCCAAATGGCCTCCTGAAAATGGCTTTCTGAAAAAATATATCAAATATATTTTTCCTTTTTATGTTTTTTATAGAAATGTTTGTGTCTTTGCGAATTCTCTTTACGATGGCGCTTGGCTCTTGGAATTATCTTTATTTTTCGATTGTTGACCATTTTTAGAAGTTTTCGATCGATTATTACTAAATGTTGCATACCACTTTGCATTTATTTGCCGAAGTTTTTTCACCTAGAATCTATTGAGCTGTTCAGATAAATCCAGTGCGATTTTTTAAGTCGACCAAAAAGCTTTATAAAAAAACTGGGATTAAATTTTCACACTACACGATTAGAAAAATGGTTCCGGTGTGTATTGGGAGGAGTCGACTTTCAAGGACAAAGTAGTTAAAAACGGTTCCTATGTGTATTGGGAGGAGTTGACTTTCAAGGACAAAGTTACAAAAAATAAAGACAGAACTTTTAAAGTTCGGTAGCTGTGTCCTGGTGAAAGATTTGTTGATACCGGTCGAGTAGTTTTCGAATTATAAGCGGTCAAACGCTGAACAGACTGTCAAACCTCCCTTCGCTTGCAGATTTTTGTTTGTAGAGAGTCCATAAATTTATTGATAACATTTTCCTGTAGTTATTTAACTATTGCGTGATAAATACAATGATTACAGATTTCTAAACACGGTTGGAATCATGAGTCGCGAATCAGCACTGCAAATCATAAATCGAGAACGGCTAATCGATAGGCCGCCCATTCCCGAATTATTTAGTAATCTCGGGACAATGCTTGAGAATTGGCAAATTGCTGCAAATATTTACAAAGGCCAATTCATAGCTGACGACGGCTCTATAGGCATAGTATTTTATGAAGAAATAATGCTTCAGAGGATGAGTCTTGCCATCGAACTGCATTTAGACGGAACTTTCAAGGCAATAAAATTGACAATAGATAAAGAAATATTGAATCAAAAATATTAACAAGATTTATTTTGTCACGTATTATGTAATTAATATTTTTTATAGTGCGTCCCGAGGTTACCAAAAGCCTCTCAATTGCTCATAATTCATATGAGACGGGCTGATGTCGTAAGTAATGAATAATATTGAATAAGCATAAATAGTATAGCATAAATAAATAATTTTTTTATCGCTAATTGTTTTTAAAGGGTATTCCGTTATTATTCGTGCTATGTGAACGGAGAACAGCAAGTTTTTATCGCGCAATGTGGGAATTTATAAAACTTCGAACACCTACAATAATCAATCATTTGCGCGTTGTTAACTGCGATTATGAGCGAGCCATCCTATCGGGAACTCGCTCATGCTTTGGGGAAGAAGTTAACATTAGGGGCTGTTGGTTCCATTTCATTCAGGTAAAGCATCCAGTCAGAAACAATGAATAATTACGAAAATTATTACTTTTATGTTGTAGAATAATTTGAATTTGAACCTCATCCGTTTAAAAATCGTTTTAACGGGACAGACCTAGTTAGAATTTTCGAAAAATCGATTTTTTTTTTATTTCATTTTCAAAAAGTAGAATCTCTTACGAACATTTTCCGCCCAGGTAAATGTAAATCGGACCATTATTCGCCGAAATACAAGACTTTGTAGCACGTCGTGTCTGAGCCATGCAAACCGTACTCAAAACTTTAAATGCGTTTTTCTCGAAACCATGTTTTTGAAGTCGGTGATCACTGTAGCTCGAGAACGGCTTTACCGATCGGGTTGAAATTTATATCACTTCTTCTATACATGGTAGTCCTCCATATGAACGAAGGATTTTTTTTTTGGATAATTATTTTTATTTTTAATAGCAAAAAATGGAACTGATATTTTGGTCAAAAAAACACTTTTGACTTTTAACGGCCGCCATTTTGTGAAAAATGGAAATTTTTCAAAACCCTTCGTTCAACCGGAGCATTATATCATTAACTAAAAATCCCCTCCGTTTTTTTTGTTTCAGATGAGCCGTTGCAGCGTGAGCTTGATCACCGCAAACCGTGTTTTTTTTTGCAGCGTCCTCGGCAATTGACGGTCACCAGCTTATTTCGATATGTATTGCGTTGAAAAAATTGCAACATATACATTACATATGTATCTTTTAAACGGAAGAACTTTTGTTGTGAATTATTTTATCGTTTGACCAAAAAAAAATCGGAAAAAAGGCCTTTTTTTTGACGTTCCAACTAGGTCTGTCCCGTTAAAGGCACTATCGAGGAAATGGAAGAAGCTGGACCTACCGAGAAATGAACACGGAAACAATGTTCTTCATAAGGCGTGGGCAATCGCGTTATTGCCAGCTGGTAATTTCGCAGAAGCCATACAAATCCTCTCAGACTACGCAAGCCAACTGCCACTAGACCAGGCAAAAGTCAGCGCTTTTATTGCATATTTAAGAGGATTTTTGTTGCGCCACGCCAACATTGTTTCCGTGTTCGGATCTAGCATCCGCACGAATAACATCAGTGAGGCATGCAATCGTCACATTTTGAGATGATTGGGAGGGGTTCACCCACCGCTCTCTGTTTTCATACGTATGTCCTAACTATGCCTTATGTTTGTTTCAAACGCTTCAAAAACGATTATCAAAATTTATTGAAACGCAGCTCGACTTGCAAATTACATGAAAAAAATCCTAATTGATTGGCAAGAAATCGAAGAAGGTTTCGGGAACTATCGCCAACGTCAGGTTGTTCAACGACCCAGAGATCGACATATCCGCCGCACCAGCAAGATCTGCTCCAAGACAATCGGTAAATCTCCTGTTAACAGCTGGAAAAGTAGCCCAGAAATAATTGCAAATTCTACTTAAAAAAATTCGATTGCCTTTACAGTATTGGCATCTTTGACTTTCTAACAATCGCCGTAAGACGTACAGATCAAGAGGATCTCAATGTACATTTAAATTTAAATTTACCAGAAGGTAAATGTTATTTACTATCAAAAAATTTGTGCTATTTCTAACATTTAGAAATATTAATAACCGCGAAAAGTTTTATTCAGAGATAATATAGTCTCGGCGAGCCTCGGGCCAGTAGACGACAGAGCTGTCAATGTACTTGTCCCGAGACTACCGAGTCTCTTGATAGTTATTTTGTTGATTACTTTTGGGTTCGATGGAGCTGATGAAATCAATGTGGCTGTGGAAGATGAAGAATTGGAGGCGAATTTATTAGGTCCAGAAAATCGTATGGAAAGAAATGAAATCGCCTTAAATAATGTTGAACGACCGAATCGAGGCAAATCGTGTTGGCATTGTTAATCTTGTATCTGCAAAGAAAATAATGAAAATAAATCAATGAGAATAAAGAAATAATAATGTCAAAAACGTTGTAAATCAATAAATTATTTAAAAAAATATAAATTCGATATACTCAATAAGTTATATTGATAAAAGGAATACTTTATGTTACCTAAACTTATTTTATTAATGGTTCTCGAGCATTGATATCAATTTTGATGATGTACTTG
Source organism: Rhimphoctona megacephalus (assembly GCA_963989365.1). NCBI lineage: Eukaryota > Metazoa > Arthropoda > Insecta > Hymenoptera > Ichneumonidae > Rhimphoctona > Rhimphoctona megacephalus. The sequence goes on along the minus strand of OZ022418.1, from coordinate 10,155,599 downwards.
TTTCTACAAGTACGCCGTCGACGAATTGCACGAAGGCAACAGCGGCGAAACGCTGCCGTTCCGGTCGCTCCCCGTCGTCGTGGACGACCACGACAACAAATTCCAGCTCCGCTGTTACAGTAGGAACCACAGCCGCCACAACAGCAACAGCAGCTGCAGCAAGAGTGGCAGAGAGAGCAACAGCAACAAGAGCAGCAAAACGCTGCCATCCCGGTCCCCCCTCGTCGCCGTGGACGACCACGACAACAAATTCCTGCTCCTGTGTTAGAGCAGGAACCACTGCCTCCACAACAGCAACAGGAACACCAGCAGCAGCAACAAGAGCGGCAGAGAGAGCAGCAACAGCAAGAACCACAACAGCAGCTGAGACCTACTATCAATCCACCCGTGTCTTTTGAGAATGCGGAAAGAAGACAAGCTGACAGGGGCGGTTAGCAATCGACTTCAAAATACAACCTATTTTCATTACCGGAAATCATGTCTATATTCAATAAATATTACAGAAGTAGAAGAAAATGGTGCAGAGCATGACATAGCCCCGAACATATGCCGAATTTGCTTGCTTGCACCTGCAAACGTTGTCTACCTTTCCTGCGCACATTTATGCTCTTGTTTGGGTTGCTCCCAGATCCTCAGAAGAAATCATGAAAATGAACTTCATTTGGACGATGAAGAGCGCCCAAATTTTCTCAGATGTCCCGTCTGTCGAGGGCGTGCGGAGAATTCTTTGCGCATTTATAATTAAGTTGGTGAGTATTCAACCGAAAAGAGTTCATAATTTCATGTATGATACGCGTCAAGCCTCGATACGAATATCGATATTTCCAACTTTTTCTTTTTTATACTTGGCGTCCAGACACCGCTACGTCTTTTATGTTTGCTCAATAAAAAAATTATTCGACGTAATGATTCCTTATTATTGAATTTTGCAGATAATTCATAATCGTCTTCTGATCACTTTCATCCGCTCCAAATGATACTGCTTCAAGTTATGGAAGCTCTACAAATTTTTTACCCGCACAATCGTTTTTATCAGTGATCCTGCATTACGATTTGTATATAGACCCAGTATTTATACATGTAATCTTATATTAACCGAACGTTTCCAACAATTTGCAGTATAATTCCCTATACTAATGTCATGTCAGAAAATCATTAAATAAAAATGGAACATCTGCGCCGTTAAAAAGCTTTTCAGTATTATTTTATGCATAATAATAATTTATTATTAAATAGCGAAATTTTTCTATATTTGCCACAATCTCTCAAATCCCCGAGGGCGCTTATAGAGATTGCCGCTGCTCAGCTTTTGTCTACCTTGACTTGATGCGATTGTATACGTTAAAATGTTGACGGATGAGTTCGGTCTAATTGTAAAACAGTACTTATTCGTCGTCGGCGTCAGCGTTGTCGTCCTTGGTCATAAACATTTTTTTCTGGTTATCTACGATTTTATGAAGTACGTTGGAACTACCGGAAATGGAGTGGGCTGCAAGGATTCGTCGGCGTTTCCGCGTGTGCGCGATGGGCCTCAGCAACGTGCAAAATTACATGTTTTTTTCTGATATCACCCATTAGTACTATACTCCTTATCCGGGTTATTTACGATTTAACGTTGGAGCTATCGGAAACGCAGTTGGCTGCAAGGATTCGCGTGCATTTTCGCGCGTACGCACCGGGGAACTACACACGAAACTATATGTTTTTTTCCGAATGCATCTGCATGCACGAGAACAGTGGGAGCCGCGCGTGAATGCACCACGCTGCACTTCACCAAGTTTTCAACAGCCCTAACAGTTAGAAAAAGTATCGAAAGATTGATTTCCACCTACGAATACAATCTTTATAAACATTTAAATATGCAGTTTCGATGAATAAAATGATAAACATAATAAAACGACATATGAACATTACGACAAGATTTGAATGATGATTCGATTGAATCTCGTAGCCTGGAAGATTTTCCAGACTACGAGTACATAAAATTTTACTTAATCTACTATATCGGCAGCAGATAATCGATTGATTGAATATAGCAGCCCAATTTGATTGTCACTTATTTCACAGAGTTGCATCGGAATGAAGTTGTAAAAGATGAGGGTTGTATTGGATTAGAGATTTTTTTGCCAATATTTAAGAGTAGAGATGTATTCGAACAGACATGTTTTTAAATAGAGATATTTAAACATAGAGATGATTTGGAATAGAGGTAATTTAACATAGAGCTATTAAAGAACAGGGTTATTTATGAGTGGAGTTTTATTACCCTCAGAGTTCTTTTGATTAGAGATATTTATGAATTGGGATGTATTGGATTAGAGATATTTGCCATAGAGTTCTTTAAGATTAGACAAATAAAGAGTAGAGTTGTCCTACTACCCACGGAAGAATTATAATTTCAGGAGACTAAATATATGTTGTGATCGTTATGAATTATTATAATCGTTCGTGGTATTATTGAATAATAAAATCATAAGGCAATGCAACTCATGAGATTTCCATTCGAAATTTGTCGATAAACTAGAGAACTGACGGAGCGGGTGGTCGGTACATATGGAAAAACTCACTCGCTGGTAAGTTTTTCGTCGGGTACGGGTGATTCTATTCGAAAAGTACAGCGGGCAGGAAATACGGGCACATCCGAGCATCGGGGATATGCTGAATTGCTACATATGAGTGTTGGCGCGCAGGCGAGTTGAGACGGTTGTGCGTTTGGTACGATGTAGAGTTGATACAGTTGGAGAGTTTCAACTAAGGCATGCCGCGCGGAGCGATGGGTATGGTGGGGACTCTCCCGGCCCGAATCTGAGTATGACGGTGAAAAGTGGGGATACGCGAACGTCGGGGAAATGTCGAACTGCTTCGATCGGGGCTAGCCCTACGGGCGGTTTGCACGCATGAGCATTTGACACGATGTAGAGTTGACACAGTTGGAGAGTTTCAACGAAGGCATATCGCCCGGGCCGATCGGCACGGTGGAGACTTGCCCGGCCCGAATCTCAGCCTGACGGTGAAGAGTGGGGATAAGCGAAAGTAGGGGAAATGTCGAACTGCTTCGATCCGGGCTTGCTCTATGGGCGATTTGCATGCTAGGGCCATTGGTACAATGTAGAGTTGGCACAGTTGGAGAGTTACCCGATGGAGAGAAGCACAGAAGAGATGACACGATGGCGAAATGTCCGATGTAGACTTGACACCCTGCCATAGTGTGTCTGTCTATCGATGGCATTAACGGGGAGGTGTGACTTAATGGTCGGAGAGCGCGATGGCGCGCGTATAAGACGTCACCCCGGCTCCTCAGAGCGACTATTTCTGTCTAGGCGCGCTGGAGGTGGGCGCCCCTACGGTATCCCGTTACAGTTGATAAACAATCGATTGCGGTTACAAAAATTAAATTGAGAATTTTTTTTCATTTGCAATTAACCGCTTAATTAACAATGCTAGCTCATTTTTATATAGGACCTTTTTTATAGAGGACGTTATGATGAACAACTTTTAATCGAAACTGTTTTCGATAGACGCTGTAATGGTCGGACCCGTCGGTATGGCAGACAGCATGAGGAATGGTCCAGTGACGATGAGAGAAAATAAAGGTAAGCCGAGTGGGCTCGATCTCGGGATCCTCGGAGTCTGAGTCCGGAGCGCTAACCACTGCGCTACGGCCACCTATATTCTCTCTCTCGCGAGTCATCTATTTAGATGGAATACTGGACCGTCACAACGCGTTTCAAAAAAAAAGAACTCAAAAAAGTCGATTTTTTAATTTTCAATAATTTTTTATTGCTAAAATACAACTCGGATTTTTACTAAAACTCAGTGTTATATTCCTATAGGTCCAAACAACCTATAAAAAAATTGGCCAGAGGCTGGATTTCTTGAATAGAACTTCGTAAAATATGGCCTAAGGTGACTGGACCAGTCTGACATCGTTTTTAGAACTTCCATATGATATAGGGAAGCAATTAGCTGTTTATTCGCTCTCTGTCGCACTCACTTGATTTGGCGTAACAACGGTGAAAATCAATATTCTGCCATACCAACACTAACGTTTCAGTTTAGTTGAAAGATTAACCGTTAGGTGCGTTAGTACCGATTCGCAACTAATTCAGGCTTTTACAACAAGAGGCGCTACCCTCGATTTTGAGTTGGTCACGTGAGCTCGATGACTCTTAATCAATCATTCGGGCATTTATCTGTTCATTCAGTTGAAAACGGAAGAGCTATATTGTTTCTGAGAAGATATATATATTTTTCATATTTCACTATTTAAAAAGTAAAACGAAAAGCATTAAAAATGTGCGATTGTTCAAGAACATGCTGACTTATGTTATAGGTGATTCCTTTCATCCACCTATATTTACATAAATCTAATCAAAAGTACATTGAACTCAATAGAAAAAGCTGTGCAAAATAAACGCAGTCATGTAAAAAAAAAACAAATGAACACTTGAATATGTAGAAAATAGTGTGCTCCCCACAAATGAATTGTCAAAATTACTATAACTTTACATAGGAAATTAATGTAACAATACATCTCCATCGCTCATGGTCGTTGGTGTTTGTTGTATATATTTAATTAATACCTTATCTTTAGAGGGATCACAGTTAGAGTTTGGCCTACTTTATAGTTTTTTCCCATGATATGATGTTGTTTATTTGACTATAAATACTATAAACACTATACGCTTTTGGTGTAAATACGAGTAATTCTTTATGGTGTGACGTGTTTCGCCACAAATTCGCAAAAGGAAGGGGGAGAAAATTATGGTTAAATAAAGGGAAAAACAACAAAATTGTTAGGAGAATCAAAATCACAACAATAATTTATTTTTGGCATGAACGAAGCAATAATTGGCTAGATTGGGCGCCAGTTAATTTAAAATAAAAATTAATGAAAGAAAACACTTCTAATTCTCCATTAAATCACAAAATAAATGATCTTAGGTCTAAGGGGTCGCAAACATAATAAAAGGGCAGTAATAATCCTAACTAATTAGTTAGGATTGTTACTTATTACTAATTACTAATTACTAATTAGTTAGGATTAGGATTAGGCCCAATTGGGCCTAGCTCGGAGCATGAATAAATAAAATAAAAAGAAATATTATCACCAGGACAGATGGTTCCTGATAGCTCAGGCATCTTATTTTTATACCCGTGAACTATCGAACAGTTTGTTCGACGGGAGGAACGAAAATAATTCCAAAAAAAAAGAGAAACAAAATAAAGATTTACTTCATTTTCTTAATAAATAATAATAAATATTAATAAATAATAATAAAGATACTTCTCGTAACCAAGAAAAATTAAATAATCGCGCAAATAATAATTAAATTGGGCTAAACGCCGTAATGGCAACAAAGAAAAACGAAAAGCTAAAGTTCGGCCGTGTGGTCGTACGTGACCACGCGTCGACGAACAATGGCGCTCGAAAAATAGATCAACGCAAACAAATGTCGAGCTCGAAATGTCGCAGCCCGAAAAATGTCGAATGGAATCTGGGAATTACCCCGCTATCGCTCGCAATATTTCGACAATAGTTAGTATCACAATTGTTATGATTACTATACTGCGAGAGACTTACCCCGCATAAAAAAAGGGATTTGAAATGGAAAAGATTGCGAAAATATTTTGTTCGTTTCGGCCTACGCGTGGCCGAACGACGGGACTTGGCTATACTACAGAAAGGGAGGGGGGAAAGAACGCTTCTTTTTAATCACTAATTATGCTCTTATTCTAGCACCACAGGACTCGTCGCGCACTCGATCAGTCGACGAAAAGAATTAATAATAAACGGGAATCGAACAATAAGCCAGAAGGGCTCCAAAAATTAATAGAATACTAGTCGAAAATTTTTCAGGGTCAATCGGCGTACGCGCATAATGGCTACTATGACCGACGAGAGCTTTCACGGGGTCGTGAATATAATTGAATGAAAAACGATTTACTTCTTTTCTGTTGCTCAAATTTCTCAACTCGAAACAATCGTCCAAGAATTCTCCATGGGTTTTCAGTCTCGCCGGGTCGTATCTTCGCAATTTTTCGCTCGATTGTTGAATTTTTATCCCAGAGAAAGCCAGAGCCCACGATACGCACGCCGAGTCGTGATGGAGAGTGAAGAGAATTCGCCCTCTCGCGCTTTTCTTGCGGGTGTCTCGATGGTGGGGGAAATTCTCCTGACTCGCGCGAACCCGTCGCCCAATCACATGCCTTAATTATTCGGATGTGGACTCGTTCGTAGGTAAGGGGAGTGGGGAGGGGAAAAGGGGTCTTTGTTTCGAGCTTGTCGTTCAACTCGTAGCGAGCGAAGGGGGCGCTGTTGTTTGCTGGGGCCGATCTACCACGCCACCGTGTCGTTGGTGCGAACTTGCGCGCGGACTGGAAAGATTTAGTCCAGGAACCGGGTATGAAAAAGGCCCTTTTCATGACACCGAGCCAGAACGATTCTAACCGACGGATTCGTGTAGGCCTGATGTCCCTGATGAAGGCCTACCACTTTCCAACCACAGATTTTGGGGGGCTTTTTTTTACCACGCGGTCAAAGTTGGCAAAACCATGTTTTTGGGAGATAGCGTCGAAACTATTAATCGGAGAAAAAAAAAGTTCAGTAACTATTTGTAGATATTAGAAAAACGAACAATTTGGCGGGTCGCAAATTAAAATCGGTTCATTAGTTCGCCCGCAAAAAAATATGAACCAGCTAAAATGGCCATTTCTATCATAGCCTATTATTAGTTTAAAAATGCGTATACAGCCTCCAAAATCTCAGGATATTTGCCCCTCGGTACACTAAATTAGTGTGCAAAATTTGGGCTTGATCGGGAAAATAGTTTTTGAGAAAAGCCATTTGTTATTAAAAAACCGACTGTTTTTGCGAGGAATTTCTACACCGGGAGAGTGTCGCAGTGCAATAAAACCAAAACGAAATTGATCCAAAAGAGTCGTACTATCATGTACACTTTGGGGCAAATCGATTTTTTATAATTAAAAGAGTGAAAAACGGCTCCAAAAATAGGGTACGATTTTTACTCATAAACAAATGGAATTCCATCGCGAATTTTTAAGTCACAGAGTCGGAATTGACATATTTCGAAAGCGTTTATTTTTCTATGAATTTAGAAAAAAAAAAAATTGCAAAAAGTTTATTAGGGGGAGATAAAAAAATTTGTTTTCAATAATTATTGTAGCTGCTCATTTCAACATAGAGAGCTAAAAATTGGACAGCGTACAGAGAAAGGCTTGTGCTAACTGGAGAAAAATCGGTGGAAAAATCCCATATAAATTTATTGTTTATTTCAGCGGTTTTATGAGAGGCCAAATGTGACGTCGCGTTTGGCGGCAGAGTGGGGGTAGCCGTCTCGGGCTCGCGCGCGCTCGCGTGAAAAGTTCATCCGCGCGTTCAAATTCGACAAACATGGAATATCTCGGGAACAAATTAACTTATCGAGTTGTTTTTTTTTTTAATCTGGGATAACTTTTTCCGCTGATCATAATTTTGTTATTAAAAATTCTGAAAAATTGAAAATTCACCTCCAAATTTATTGATAATTTTTTATTTGTTTATTTTACCCTATTTTGTACTTAACTTTTGGGTGAAATCAGATTCGAATGTTATTTTTGTGTTGTTCTCCAACTACTGAACGGAGGAAAAAAAAAATTCAATGCAAAATGTTTTGTTAGCAGAGCACGTGTCATTTCGTTTTTACAATAAATGAACGAATTGAGGCCATTTAATAATAATTATTTAACTCATATGAAAGTAGAGTGCGAGCTTGCAGGAAACGATGAGAGTGAAGACGAAGAAGATGAAGTTTTGGCGAAGAGAAGCAGGCTAGAAAGCGTAGAATAATTGTAATTAAAATGTAATATTAAAGATCGTTCCATAAAATAAATGTAAAAACTCCATAAATATTGTATAATTGTTGTAAAATTATTGAATGTTTGTAAGCTTCGTGACGTGGTGAAAAATATACCATCATTTCAACCTCTTCCTGCGTTAATATTTTTTTATTTGCTTGTACCCTGAACCTTGTGCATAATAATTTAAATTAAAAAAATATATATTCTTTAATTTTGAGAACATGTGTGTTTCGTAGTTATAATGGCCTCAATTCGTTCATTTATTGTAAAAATAAAATGACACGTGCTCTGCTAACAAAACATTTTGCATTGAATTTTTTTTTCCTCCGTTCAGTAGTTGGAGAACAACACAAAAATAACATTTGAATCTGATTTCATCCAAAAGTTAAGTACAAAATACGGCTAATTTATTTTAAAAAATTGCAAGAGATTAGAAACAAAATATTTGACATTGAATTTGTGAGTTTTGATCAATAAAAGCGCGTAAATTATTTTTTCAAATTTTTTGTAATTTTTTATTCATGAATTATAAATTTCAATAATAATTTGAAAAAAAAATGAAAAAAAATAAATAAAATAAAGTATCTTGGACGGGATTTGAACCCGGAGCCGTCGGGGCGGGAGTCTAGCTCGCTCGCAACTGAGCTACTCGCCTGGTTGTGACGGGGCGTAAACTTTATGGTATGTAAGAGGGCTCCCAACTTTGGCCGGCGATTTCTCGAAAACGAAGCCGAGTTGGCACCTACAATTTTGGAGTTTGTTTGGTACCCACCCACACTATAAGCACGCGAAGTGGGAGCCCGTAACTCGATGCACCTCCCGCGATGTCCCCTCGTTAGACTGCTCCGATCGTTTTGAGATGTTTACACAACCATATTACATGTATTGTAACGACTTTTTCCCGGAAAGTCGAACAAAATACCTCATTCTCAATAACTCTGGGCGCCAGTTTAAGATATTTCTTAAACAAATTTTATTCGAATTTATCGAGAACAAGATTTTTAGATTCTCCCGGTCGTAGCTGTAAGTTTGAATCTAGGTGGTAGAGGGGCGAGGTCAGACACTTGCACAAAATAAGTTCACATTACTAAGTCGATATCCGGAATTACAATAGAAATTTTATTTTAAAACAATCCATGAAAAATGAGATTATAAATGGAGTTTTTGTATTATTTTCCGGAAAAATATTTAGTATAAAGTTAATTCTCTCTACATAAATTATACCCTAATCCATCTATTCTTGTCGGTAATTAAATTATATAATATTTTTAATTTTTTTCCATTTTCATTTATTAACCGTCAATAAAAAATCACAACAAATAAATAATATTATCAAGAATTAATCGACAAATTATACAATAGAAATTCGGAGAGCCATGCTCTACGAATTTCTTTTCCTTCAAAAAGATTAACTCTTGATAAATTTAATACGTAATTTTCTTATAATTAAGGACTCTCGTTGAACGAATAAATATCAAGTTTGAATTTCTCTCGGCAATTCTAAAATTCTACAACGGAACGTACGGAAAATTTTATACCGCGATTAAACGTATCATACAACAAATTCATATCAAGCGCGAACGTACCCCGAAACAATATCGCTCTTTTTAACTTCAATAATTCGTCACAGTATTCACTTCAATTTTTAGAGCTCTTTCAATACAACAAAATTAAACAAAACGATATTAAAAGCGAGACGACGGCTCACCGCTACAGTTTCAGAAGTAAGAAATCCGGAAAAAGACCACGGATGTTTCTTCTCGATAATTCCAGCTACGTCGGTTTCTTGTACAGAGTTGGCGACGGCTCGATAGAAAATGTCAGGCTCCGTTGAAGTTCAATACGAAAAAGTCCCCGATAAATTATGGAAACGCGACTTTATAGTTTTGGGTCCTAGCCCCCCACCCCTTGCCTACTCGCGGGAATCTAGAATCTTCTCGATTTTTCGTCTCCTTTCCAACTCGCAAATTCGAATTTTGGTTGAGCGCTACGCTGGCGAACGTTAACCCTTGCCAGCCGAGATTTTCCGAAGACTCCCGATGCTGTTAGACGCACCTCTCGAGATTAGACAGCTCCGGGTGAGGGCTTCGAGCTAGCGACCACTCTCGATCACGGTCTTACATACAGGTCTTGCAACTCAGGTGGTGGGGGTAGTTCTCTTAACGTCGGCACCAAGTTTTGCCTTGCAGCCACCAGAGCGGCGCTGCGAACTTGTGATAGCGGCTAGGGCGCATGCGTCGAAATCATAACCCGATTTACCAAACACATGTCGGAACGTTTTCGGCGAAAAAAATAGCGGAGTGAAAAAATAAATATATGCTTTTCGTATGTTGCACTAATAAGGGATTCTCTTATTGCAGAATATGACAAAAATTTGATTGGTCGTTTTCTATTTACTGAAGCGTAATTATCTTAAGCGGTTTTGATAAGCGTTTATTATTTTTTTTCGTTGATTGCGTAAAGGTTGATTTAGCTGCAGGGTCAATGATGGATCCACGATGCGAAGGATCCGGGATCAAATCCCTTCAATCGCATTTTTTTTTTTTTTGACAAGGGGCATGGAACATGTATTGTATCGTTTTTCCAGAGTAAAAGTGGGATAAATTGATAATTCAAATTATTCTCATTAATATCATTTTTTTTATATAGTTGCAGTAATGAAAAAAAAATTTATTCGTTTTAATTTAATTTTAATGTAACAATATGTAGAGAATTTTTTTCATCAATTAACAAATCAAACTTTACATTCCATTTCATTGGTGTTGTTTTGATTACGTATCAATTTTTAATTATTTGTAAACTTTCGTCAATTATTTAAATATTCTTGATATTTTTCTATAACTTACCTTTTTCGATATTTAAGCTTTTTAAAGGTGATCGTAAGTATCGCATGCGCATAGTTCTCTTAAGGCGCGGTTTTTTCGGATATTGTTTGGTGAGAAGGGGTAAAGGCAAAATTCAACACTTATTTAAATTCAATAACTTTTACTTTATTAATTCATACTTGGTTTTTTTTTCTTTTTATTGGTTCGTCAATTTGGCTAGTTTTTTCTTGACAACGAATTTTTTGGTGACTTTTAAATTTTCTTGATGGGCATTTTGCCTCATTCGAAGTCGAATATAGTAAACAATTGAAAAAGACAATATGTTCGAAGCGTGCAAGGAACAAGGAAAGGTGAATTTGTGTGAAGCAAAAACTTCATCAAGAGTACGGTCGAAAACATCAGCTCGTGACGCATTTTTTGCGAAACAAGCCTCTACGTGAGAAATCAAACGGAAGAAATGCCGATTAGCATGAATCAATCCCCCTCTCGATTTTAGGTCGACTAATTGCGACACCGAAGACGTTGTAGAAGAATTGGATCGAATCGCTTTCTGGCAAATCATGCAATTTGGGAAATTTTTTAACACCTGTTTGCACAGGTAACCTGCAGAATTGATATGAATATGTTAAAAATATGCATAGAAAAATAAAGTAATGTCCCAACGATATCAACGGTTGCTCTATAATATCTACAAGTGGAAAAATGCATGCAATTGCGGTTCATGTCAAAGCGGTATGAGAAGCAAGGTTAGTATACTACAGATACTTACAAAGGGTTAATAACGGTTTTACGGATTAAATCTTAAAATAGAACACCTGTCACGTAGTAAATAATGCAGTCAAGAATAGGGGACAAGGAATAATCGTGATCAGGATTATATTCAATAACGTCGTCCGCCTCCCAATCGTTGTACTCCAAAATTTCGTCCAGCTTTGCTCGAATTTCTCGCCGATACTGTAAACTCTTTCCCTCGGACTTTTCTCCATAGGCTGTCTTCAGGTCTTCCAACGATACCAAAAGCTGAGGCGAATGCTTTTCGGAAACTGTACAGTTTCCAAATTTTGGGGGTTTTAAGATGCTGTACACACATAACAGCTTGTACAACTGTAAGAATGTTGGAGCATTTGGATGATCGTTGCAACCAGCGGCTTGGCGGATGGTTCCAAAGAATTTCTGTAAAAAAAATCGCAAACACGTGAATATCGTTATATAATTAAAATTAAAATTCGGAAATGAAGGAAAAAAAGACTGTAATAGAGATGTACCTCCAAGTTATCTTGATTTACTTTTCCTGTTAGAAGATATTGGAAATCGAATTTTTCGATCAAGTAGCAGCACATGTCCATTGTTGATGTGAGAGACAATCGCAATCCTCTCGATGTTTCGGTTGTCAAATACTGGTCAGGCGATATCTCACCTCTTCGTACAGCCATTTCCCACTCATTCAGCCATTGAAGGCAATCTTGCAATATCTAAAATTAATGTAGGTATAATTGAAAATGATAACAAATTTAGGCAATGGCGGTGACATTTGTTAAATCAATACTTAATGTGTACCTTGAAATCCTCATTCCCAGGGGTGAGTCCTTGGTTTGGAGTTTTGCGATTCAAAGCATCGAACATGTCGTTCATGCGTTTGCAGAATTTGACCGTTTCTTCGCATCCTTGGAGTGGACCTTGTGGGCTGTGAGTTAAGTAGAAACGTAGGCCTTGTGCAACCGAATTACTGAACACCTGAAACAGTTGAATACAAGAAAAAAACATTATTTGCGATGTGGACCACAAATTCATACGAAGTAATCAAATGACTGTGAAAAGAATGTATGTACCTGTGTTGCGAGTCGACACGCATCTTCGACGTGTTGTCCAATACAACGTGTCGTTGTGTTAATTTTGGACAGACTCTTGCATTCCCAGGATGTTGAGTGTCGAGGCTGAATAAAGCACTAATGTAGTCCCAACTTATGTAATTTTCCGCCGAATTCATCTACAAATCAAAGATATAATCATTTTATAGCAACATGTAACAGCGTGGCATGATTGTTTCAATTTTTTTCTGTTCAGACTTGCAGGAGCTCTCAATCGAGGTATGGCTTGTCTTCAACTGGTTCCGAAATAATAACGGTAAATCATAATGAAGATGAGGTCTAATTATTTTACGCTTTTTTTTCAGGATCAATTTTCAGGGATACCAATTGAAGTATGGTTTTTTTAAACACATTTAAAAACAATAATGGTATAAGTAATGCTAAAAATAATGTGTTATGCTTTCAGGATTTTCTCAATTTTTTTTTCAAGTCGAATCTTCAGGGATATACGCAAGCGAGGTATGGCTTTTCTGCAATTCATTAAAAAATAATGACGGTAACTAATAATAAAAATAAGTTGTAATGATTTGACGCTTTCTGTTTTTTCAGGTTCAATTTTCAGGGATAACAATCGAAGAATGGATTCTTTAAACACATTTAAAAACAATAATGGTATAAGTAATGCTAAAAATAATGTGTTATGCTTTCAGGATTTTCTCAATTTTTTTTTTCAGGTCGAATCTTCAGGGATATACGCAAGCGAGGTATGGCTTTTCTGCAACTCATTCGAAAATAATGACGGTAAGTAATGATGAAAATAAGTTGTAATGATTTGACGCTTTCTGTTTTTTCAGGTTCAATTTTCAGGGATAACAATCGAAGAATGGATTCTTCAAACACATCTAAAAACGATAACGGTAAGTAATGCTAAAAATAATGTGTTATGCTTTCAGGATTTTCTCAATTTTTTTTTCAGGTCGAATCTTCAGCATTTCTGCAATGCATTAAAAAATAATGACGGTAAGTAATAATGAAAATAAGTTGTAATGATTGCACATTTTCTTCTCTTTTCAGGTTCAATATCATAACGGTAAGCGATAATAGAATTAGATAATTTGTCATTATTCTCTCAATTTTTTTACGTCTGGTTTCCAGGAATACATTATCTTAATAAGATATCTATTAATTTAATTAAAGAATTTGAATGGTAAGTATATATGGAAATAGTGCAATAAACTCGCGTGGAATATCTGATTATTTCAGTACCAGCCATCTTGTTAGTATTACAAAATTCAAGCGAACCTTTCGAAATTATTTACCCTCGGATTCATGGAGTACCCAAAATTTAAAATCATTTCAATTTTTTTTACTTACCCTTAACTTTTTTTATTGTAGAGTCTATTCCGAATATTTTTCATAACGTGTGGTACATCAGAAAACACGAAGACTTTCCGGTCCTCATGGAGAGGGTGCGTGAACCAGGACTTTGTATCCTCCATCGAGCTTGAGACACCTAATAGCGACCACATCTTCGCGTTTGTCGCTGCGCCGTCAGCGATGACTCCGTGAATTTTAGCCCCGGCATCTTCTAAATATCCAATTGCTTTTATAAGTAGCTTAGCGAGTTCATCACCCTTGACAGGATTTTTAGATGCAAAGACTGCGATTGGCTGAGTATAAGAATCTGCGAGAGGCTGAAACATGATGACCAATCCGCGTGTAGCTTGATCCTCGATGTCAGTGGATTGCGGGCCGTCATCACCGAAGTCAGTTAACCCAACGTAAGTCAAGTTTTTCGCACACACAGCCACGGACTTCCTCAAATTAATCTCATCCATCAAAATTACTCCATGTCGTTGCTGAGGCGTTTTTTTTGCAAAATGTTTTTTTAATAATGTAGCAAACTCTTTATCGAAGCCGCATTTCATATCGATTAATGAAAAATAATGGCGGATCGTTCGAGAACAAGGCAATGGTAGGATGTTGTTCTTACGAAGAAATTCATAGAAACTCGGTGATTTTATGTTCATAACTAGACAAAGCATGATCCATTGTTCCTCGTACCGCCGGCCCTTGCTGTCTTTCTTTCCCGCAGATGCAATTATTTCTTTGATTGCCGTTTGTTGAGCCTCTGGGATCTCCAATTCCGAACATCTATCAGCCAATGTTTTGCTACATATCGAAGCAATTTCATTTGCTTTGTCTCGTAAGCACTTTTCTAACAAGCTGACACGTTTTTGTACTCTCCTTTTTATTCGATTTACAGCGGCCATTCTTTTACGCAGTGCGATCAATTTCTTTTGATCCGTAGGGTTGGAAGCATGAGGAACGCGCTTTGTCGTCTTGTCTGTTTTTGATCTTGCTTCTCGCTTTAGCGTTGCGTCTCTAGTTTTGATGCAGTGAATACATCTTTTCGATTTAGATATCAATGTGCAATTTTTATTTCGCCACATATCAACGCCATCTTTGAAAGCGCTATTTGGCGGTAGATGATGTTCATTGATGAGGCCGAGACCATTGCAGAGGTTCATATTTTTAAACCTCTCTAAAGCGTGCGCTAGTGGACCTAAATCTTCTAGGATTTCCGGAAGGTTACAACCATGTACATCAACTGGACGCCCATATACATAGTAAAAAAGCTGCTTGTTGGGGGTGAGCTTTACGAATCGTTGCGATACCGGTAGATTATGGCTGTTTTCTACTTTGCTCACAGCGTAGGAGAAGAGAAGACTCCCACCGTCTGAGATCAATTCCCCGACAGTCCACGGCTTTGGTATCGAGATTGATTGTGTCGTTTCTTCGGTGGTGCCTATACAAATACAAATAAATGGTAAGTCTAGGAAATATTCTAAATTTAGCCCGGTTTTCAATTATTTTCGTATAGCATATTGTAGTGCACTGAATATTCAAACTCAATCGATATTTGATACAATAAATAATCTCACTGTTCAATTAACAGTAGATACTTACAGCTGAATGCAGCTTCTGCAAGCTCAAAGTGACAGCAACGCATTTTAGGTGCACTATGATCTTGGACTTGTTGATCTGATTGTTGTTCCATTGACTCATTCGACTCAATATTGGGAACATCTAACGTCAACACTTCGTTAGCTTCAAGATCTGTGTGATTGAAACAAATTTTTAGACAAAAAATTTATATAGAATTTGAATGTTTTGAAATATTCAATTAAATTATTCTAATTGTACATTCATTGAATTTTTGTTCATTTTGTTAATAAATGAATTATTTTTTATAGCCAATAAATTTTAAAGTATTAATAGTGGTACGTTGTCTAATTTTTGTTCCGCAGTCACCGCAGAAAAATGTGTCTGAAGAAAAAAGAGAAAAGATAGCGAAACGCGATGAGAGCAAAGGTAAGTTTTTATGGTTTCAATGTAATATATATATTAGATCTTGTGTTTAATTTTTTATTTCAGGTTATATCGGAGAAAAATAAGGCCAAACACAGGAGGATACAAGCAAAAATGTTTTAAAGTCTTCTGTAATTGCGATGAGAGATGTGTTTCAGATATTGTTAAGGTGAGTAACGTTTTAATGAATTTCTTATACAAAATATGACGCAGATGATTTTTCCTCTGGTTAAAATATGGCATAACCGAACAATACCATTGTGTGACAGATTTGTCATCAGTATTCAGAGCCATCCAGTATTTTTAATGCCTTTCTCACAAAAATGACGTCTACAATTTAATAAGAATGATTAAATAAATAGAGAAAAAATATTCTATATTCTATGCTTTAATAATCTGTCATGCACCTCAAAATAGCCTCCGAAATTTTTTCAAATGTTCTTTCGGAACCCTCGATAGCTCAATCTTATTTGCAAAAATTTATACAATAATGAATAATAATGATAAAGTTTTTCTGATATTCGAGCAATGTTTGCACATTTTTTCCAATTTCATGCCCTCAAATTGCATACCACTAAACCACCAATAATATCATAGACTAAATAATATGGAGCTTCAATGAATGAAATATATTTACCTTCTGTGCAAGATCTCTGAATGCGGTCTTCAGAAGCATCTAGTGAACAGTCTGTGAGCAAAAACTCCGTGGAGGCAGAAGACCAATCCATCGATGAATCATCGTTCAATACTTGATGAGCCACAGATGATGAATCCATTGGAAGCTTTGTCCATGCAGTTGTCGACAGACCAATAGCCACATCCATTGGTGGATTTTCTACTCCGATTGTTGAAGACTCGCTTGTAGAAAAGTAACTGTGCTCCGTTTTCACACGATCTTCCATAGAAGAATTGGGAACAGTAATGAAGTTCGCTTGGCTTGTATTGTCAAATTCGGAAGGCACTGCTGAAGGATCGAGTCGAGGACGAGAGTAACGAGCCTTGAACAATGATTTAAACAGCAAATTGAACATTTTTCGCGACATAGTACATCAAGAGTGAAATTATTTTAGCCTTGTCATCATTGTACATGAGAAAAAAAATAAAATCATCAACTTACCTCTGTGATAATCCGACCTTCTGAGTCACATTTTGTCCACTTTTTCAAAATAAAACTTTTAAGAAAATGTTTTTCGCACACAAATTGCGTCGGCATGAACTGGGAAATTCCTGGAATTGCAGCGATCCATTTTTTACGACGTTCGATATTCGACGGAACCCGAAACACTGAACGTTTTTCTTTTACTGTCTGATGTCCAGTATCACACGTTGGTACCGCACATGAGTGAGTGCTCATTATTGATTAAAAACCCGCACAATTGCACAAAGATTTCGACAAAAAATTGTTGTTGCAAATGACTACACATGTGAGACCGTAAGACCGATAAAACTCGATAAAATGAGGTTAGATCACATAGTTCTTTCGGCCTACTTCCGCTATCACTTGATCATCGCGACGCCTAGTGCCAGTCGCGAACACTAATACTCCGATATTAACGCGACCACCCCCACCACCGAAATTTGGCTGAGTTGCAAGACCTGTATGTAAGACCGTGCTCTCGATACACTTTTCGCGTTCCATCGATGACAATTACGGCTGACCTTGACGTGGCTTATGCCTTCCCTCACGACGATACAACGATACCGACGACCAGAATATTCTTGATGTTTTCGCTGCATGACCCCGTCGTTCGCTCGTACATAGTTCATAATAAAAATAATATAAAATAAAATTAATAATACGGAAATACGCTCGCATTTGACTCTTTTATCATGTTCTCGAGAGGAATTCGTCTTCGAACCCGACGTTTCCCCTCGTGCCGTGCCAATATCTGTACTCTCAGTGACATGGGCAAAATTACCACGTCACAGTATATACTTTCGAGAAATGAAAGAAAAATCGATTTCTCAAAAGTGGCAAACTCTAATAGCCCCTTAACATGCAGTTAACATTGCTTTTTAACATCTTTGGGTTTTAAAATATACGTACTTCACTCAAGTTCTCAATTATCACACATCTGAAGTACGGTTTACTTGCTCGTATAACGTATTTCACCAATATCAAGAGACTCGGTAGAGTCTCGGGACAAGTACATTGACAGTTCTGTCGTGTGCTGGCCTGAGGCTCGCCGAGACTATATTATCTCTGAATAAAACGATTCGCGGTGGTGGGGGTAAAATTGGCATGTCATTTTGTTCATTTACGAAGCACAGGAGTCATTTGATGGCTTGAAAATTTAACTGGAGACTAATTAAGAAATTCTCTTTCGATTGAGCCCAAAATCAGCATGATCGGCGGCGTTGTTGCTGAGAAAAAACTTTGCACAGGCTCAAGATTATGTAAAAAATACTAACACATCGAAGGATTCGACGTATCTGTATATGACACAATCAAAGGCGTTTTGATGCCCATCAAAACCCATTTACATGAAAGCCGGTCTCTGGCAACGAGAGCAACGAGCTGCGATTGGTCACAACTACTTTTCTCTCTCTTTTCTCGGTACCGACAGAGCAGAAAGTTCTCTCTCTTTTCTCGGTACCGACACAGCGGAAAGTTTGAATGGAGTTTCGACATAACGAAGTGCGGGACGTGCGAGCAGTAAATAAAACGATTCGCGGTGGTGAGGTAAAAACTGAAATTCATTTTCTTTAATTACGAAGCTCAGGAGGCATATGATGATTTGAAAATTGAACGGGAGATTTATTACGAAAAAATACTTCGATTGTACGAAAACTGAAATATTGCAAAAGTTTGGCGACGTTTTTACCATCGCACAGACTACTTGAGAATAAAAAAAATCGTGTACAGTCATGAGATCGATGCAAGGAAATTACTAAATTAATCGATTATTAACGACAATGTGGAAAAAACTCAATTTGAAGATTTAGCTTATAAAATCAGAAATTCCGTAAGAATTATTGAAAAAAAACCTTTGCCGGATAACCTGCAAGTCGAAGACATTTTGAACCGGGAATGCCAAATTCTAAAAATGTTGTTTGAGTTTGTTTGTATTCTGGTTCAAGGACTGAATGTTCGCAGAAAAAACTCAAACGATGATTATATTAAAATTAAGGCGCTATTAGAGTTTGAACGCTAAAAAAAAGGCTATTTTTGGGAATTTTGTCTGGGCATGCTGTTAAAAATATTGAAATAAAACTTATTGGGGATGATAAATCTAGTCTTTATTTACATACAAAAATTTTTTTTATTCATTTTACTACATTTTTATGTGCAAAAACTGCACTTGAACAAAGCGCCTCGAAAAGTAGGAGACAAACGGTCTCCATCATATCTCAGGAACGGCTTGTCCGAAACCAAAAAAAAACAAAGTGCGTTGGATTAAGGCGCTATTAGAGTTTGAACGTTAAAAAAAGCTATTTTTGGGAATTTTTCCTGGGCATGCTGTTAAAAATATTGAAATAAAACTTATTGGGTATGATACATCTAGTCTTTATTTACATACAAATTTTTTTTTTAAATCATTTTACTACATTTTTATGTGCAAAAACTGCACTTGAACAAAGCGCCTCGAAAAGTAGGAGGTAAACGGTCTCCATCATATCTCAGGAACGGCTTGTCTGACACCAAAATAACAATGTGCGTTAAATTAAGTATAACGTCAGGTAGGTAATGACGCTTGGATATGAATTTTTATCAATAAATAACAAAATGGCGGATGAAAACAGAAAAAAAATTAAAAAACGCGTTTTTTCACTATTTTTTGTACAAAAAAGATATTAAAAATATAATCTAAAATCAAAATGTTAACTTAGAGCGTTAATTTCTGGGAATATATATGTAGAATATGTGATTTAAATTTCATAAGGATCGGTCAAATAGTTTTTGAGATCTCGTGGAGACCAATTTCAAAAATGGTGTTTCGAGAAAAACGCGTTCTAAGTTTTTGGCACTCACGTACGCGTGCTGAGGTATTCATATAAAGGACGCTGAAAAATATACTTAGACTGCTCCGATCGTTTTGAAATTTTTACACAACCATATTACATGTATATACTTTCAAAAATGAAAAAAAATCGATTTCTCAAAAGTGCCAAACTCTAATAGCCCCTTAAATATTTATGCCAGGATATCATTTACGTTATCATGGAGGATAGAATAAAACCTGCAAAACATTTGATGTTAGGTTAGGCTATGAAATCCTTAACGAGTAGTCAGAAAGTGCTCACAATTCTAAATAAATACGGCCATTCAGTGTCATACACTTCAGCGAAAGGGCCGGAAACCGAGCTGACGTATACAGATTATTCGAAAAATAAATAAATTCCACCCGGGATAGCCATCGTAGATGGGCTTTGTACGCATGTAGCTTTCGACAATTATGATCGTTTTGTTGATATATCGAGCGGAAAAGATACGTTGCGTGACACAGTGGGGATTATATATCAGTTTCTTGACGATGATGTTATCGCCCCGCTGCCACAGCCGGAAACTTTCCCAGAAGCACTTGAGACAGAAACGGTCAGTGAAATTCCTTCTGGCAATTTTTCTGGACAGGGTCTCCTTCGTAAAAGGTGCCGGTTTATAGAAATTCCTCTTGACACTGTTGCGTATTATAAAAAACCTAACAAAGCGATAGCACTGTTGCCCCTCGAAACTATAACGAAGTTTGAAAACGACTGTAAGAGCGCCAAACAAGACGCTATTATTAAAAACTTAATTTGGGCAATTTCATTATTGCGGATTAATTCCGTACCAATGTGGGTGGGGTACAATTGTAAAACAATATTAGACAGCAGCGAGAAACAAAAACTCGATTACTTGCCACCTATAAATTTATCACCTACTTCATATTCGGTTATACAACAAACTAGGACTCTCGCAATGGACATCGCAAAAAAATGCAAGTAAGAAAACATTATTGTCACATACGATCTGGCTATTGCGAAAAAGGCGATGGAAATTCTAAGCATCGAGAGTCCCATTTTGAATAAAATTTTCGTTAATTTGGGTACATTGCACACGCAGATGGCGTACTTCAAAGCAGCCGGGAAGTATATTGACTCGTGTGGGCTCATCGACATTTTAGGTCTATGTGATATTTTTGCATCTGGTTCGGTAAGCGGTTTCATTGAGTGCAAACATTTCAATAGATGTAAGAGGATATATCCTCTTATTTCTGGAGCACTGCAAATATTGCATTTCGAATGTTTTCTGTCGGAGGTCTCTGTGTGCCCCGAAACACTGACCGAAGATTTAGAAGCCATCCTCGACAGTCCTATAGACACTCGCTCGCCTCTTAACTTGCTCACTCCGTTACGAAAGATTATTGCCCAATATAGAGATTTTTGCTCCTTGTTCTTGTCTGGCGGTCACGGAAAGACTGCGCAATCATATACATTAATCATCGAATACATTAATCTCTTTTTCTGATTTTCAAGAAGCATAAGAACGAGCGACTTCGAAATGTACATTGATTCCATATGTGACAAGGCAAACGTTTTTTTCACTTTCAACCAGCCCAATTATACGAGATGGAGTCTCAAATATCTGAGCAACCGTATTAATCTTAAAATCTGCCAGTCTCCTTTCTTGGATGAGTTTAGAGGGGAGCTTTTGGAATAAAAAGAACCAACGGTAATTTGGTTCAGGCTCCTGTCGATCTCACCCTGGAACAAATACATTTAATACAAAACATTTATTCAAAGTTATAAATGAAGAAGTTTTTTTATGAATTATTACAAGTATTGTTTAAATTATTTTATAAGTTAATTCAATTAAAAAAATACTTTAAATAAATTAGTAGAAATTCGTATTTATAACGTACTTTACAAACATCCATCATGTTTATAAACGTACAACTATTTTATTTTCGTTTGCAATCATTTTATAAGTAGGCAAAGGCAAGGCAAACGTTTTTTTCACTTTCAACCAGCCCAATTATACGAGATGGAGTCTCAAATATCTGAGTAACCTTGTTAATCTTAAAATCTGCCAGTCTCCTTTGTTAGATGAGTTTAGACGGGGAGCTTTTGGAATAAAAAGAACCAACGGTAATTTGGCTCAGGCTCCGGTCGATCTCACCCTGGAACAAACTATAAATGCAGACGCTGCAAATTCTTTGACCGGGATTTCTCATTTCACTAGCTCTATCTCGGTAAGGCAACGCTGGACTCAGCCATAATTTACGTATAAGAATAATTACTCCTTTGTCAGAGGAAATTAATACAGCGCCGAAAGACGACATTTCGCATTCTCTTGAAAAAAGTGGGATCAATAAAAACAAAAAAAAACAGCTTGACAATCTTGTTTGTGCTATAAAAGAAAATTTTAATCCTTTCGATCCAAATATCGACATGAGCCAGTTATTTAACATTGCAACAGGTAAAGCAGCATCTGCTCCGGTAGCAAGTTTCTTGTTAAATAGCAACTCGGTTCTGGAATAAAAAAAAATCAGCTTATTAAACAATGCGAAAAGAGCCCAGAGCGCTTTGAAAGACCGATCTCGCGGAACGCCGTACTGAATTTCGCTTCTGATTGTATGAAAAAAACTCAAAAGAGTAGAGATGATAGTAAACAGACCGTCATTAAAGTGGAAAGAGATATTTTTGGACGGCTGTTGGCAATAGCGCTTAAAAATCCGTTGATTTTGAGTTATGTTTTCGATACCCCTTATCTGCGGTGCCGCCAGCTTTGTATCAGTATACAGGTGAGATGTGTAAAACTGAAAAATCTGCATTAGCAAAGCATCTCACGTCGAAAATTAATTGGTCAAGACCAACTAAAATTGACGTTGATGTTATTCATGGTTTTTACTTTTTGCATCTTCTTGGTAAAAACATCCCACAAACCTTCGATAAAATAGCAGAGCTGCTGATATTGCGAAAGATTTGTGCCACAGAGGCATCCGAAATACATCTCATCTTTGACACGTATGTGACCCCGTCTATTAAAGACAGCGACCGACTTACTAGACAGAAACAGGACATACTGTACTGTTTGAAGAGGCCTTGAATTCCTGGTTAAGGAAAAATAATTTGGGAAAATCGGGAGTGTGATTAAAGTTGGCCAAAGTAAATTGAAATAAATTACAACAAAACACTGTGACGTAAAATTAACAATGAACGAAGACTATATTCGTTGCGTCGAAAACAAAATGAACGGAAAGAAAATAATAATGAAGTAACCACGCGTGCACTGAGAGAAAAGTCAATGGTACCTACAACAAACACGTATGATTGGACGTCGTATGCTAAAATTTACTAAAGAAAATTGTCAGAAAAATTATATTATAGTTATTTGAACTATAATTTTAGTGTTTAATCAAATATAAGATCCTAATGATGTGTGTAACCACGCGTTATTTAAAAAGTGCTATGGCCTATAGTAAAACCCCTAACAATGAGCAAATAAACCAAGCAACACTATAAGCAAGTTGCAACTGATATAAAAAATATGATATGCTGTAGCATATTTATTGTTGGACCGACCTTTTGTGAATTGAACTATTTCTTCACCATTTATATGGTGGTTAATAACTTTCAATGGATAGGTCTCATTAGAATATCTCATGGTAGTGACTAGTAATATAATGTAACATAAAAATGGTTGGCATGCACGTAAAAAAAATTTACATCGATATACACATTGGTATCTTCTACCATGAGCATAATAGAGTGCACCTTTTTAATCGTAAAAGGTTCTACACATTTTGCTAAAGGTATCACTATCCTCTGGTAATAAATATGCAACATATATTTGCGAAGATCATTTTTGCAGCCAATATATGCACATAATGCAATCGACTAATAAAATATAGTAAATGGTACCACATTTTTTCGGATTATCGTTACCATAAAATATTTCTATCACCCCAGGGAAACATCTAATATGGTTAAAATATGGTCGCCTACACCATAGATTTCTCTGAGTGTGGTTGATGAAGTAACAATGGCGGTTAATCGACACTTTTCTCGTCATGCGGGTCAAGATTAACGAAATTATAACCGGCGAATTAATTGTGCGAAGAGTCCAATGAGGTTGTCTAAACACTTATTATTGAGTCTGAAATTGTATTAGCACTAGAAAACGGGCGTAAAACGTCACCTAGCAATAATAAAATTAGAAACTCGAAAATAGACTGAGATAGACAACGAAAGTAGAAGCGCACCGTTAGAAAATCACAGTAGAAGTTTTATTCGCAGTCGTAAGAAAACCAGCAATAAAAATATAACGAAAGTAATAACTCGAAGCGCGTAATGAGATTTGCGAGAATAATGGCGGAGAATACCCGCACGTTCTCGCCACGTGGTTGAAGAAAGACAAGATTTAAAATTTTCCAAACGCATCGGCAATATTCGAGGATGTCAGGCGAAAGTTTGGTTTTTCATGTAACCAAAACAGCCTGGTGCATCGATGATGCGTCTGGACAAGCGAATCGTCAAGGAGAATGGCATGCGTTTGGAAAATTTCGTTCGAGACAGCCTTCCGCAGAGTTCGAACTCTGCGAGGTCATTCTCCTTGACGATGCGCTTGTCCAGACGCATCATCGATGCACCAGGCTGTTTTGGTTACATGAAAAACCAAACTTTCGCCTGACATCCTCGAATACTGCCGATGCGTTTGGAAAATGTAGGACTTCGTTCGAGGCAGCCTTTCGCAGAGTTCGAACTCTGCGAGGTCATTCTCCTTGACGATGCGCTTGCCCAGATGCATCCATCGATGCACCAGGCTATTTTGGTTACATGAAAAGCCAAATTTTCGACTGGGATCTTCGGATACCGCGGATACGTCTGGAACATTTCGGAGTCCGTTCGATGCAGCCTTTCGCAAAGTTCAAACTCTGCGAGGTCATTTCCCTTGACGATGCGCTTGTCCAGACGCATCCATCGATGCATGCGTTTGTTTTGGTTGCATATCGAGCCAAATTTTCGCCTGGCATTTTCGCTTACCGTGGATGCGTCCAGAAAATTTAGGACTTCGTTCGAGGCAGCCTTCCGCAGAGTTCGAACTCTGCGAGGTCATTCTCCTTGACGATTCGCTTGTCCAGACGCATCATCGATGCACCAGGCTGTTTTGGTTACATGAAAAGCCAAACTTTCGCCTGGCATCCTCGAATACCGCCGATGCGTTTGGAAAATTTAGAACTTCGTTCGAGGCAGCCTTCCTCAGAGTTCCAACTCTGTGAGGTCATTCTCCTTGACGATGCGCTTGTCCAGACGCATCCATCGATGCATGCGGTTGTTTTGGTTGCATATCGAGCCAAATTTTCGCCTGGCATTTTCGCTTACCGTGGATGCGTCTGGAAAATTTCGAAGTTCGTTCGATGCAGCCTTTCGCAAAGTTCGAACTCCGCGAGGTCATTTTCCTTGACGATGCGCTTGTCCGGACGCATCCATCGATGCACCAGGCTGTTTTGGTTACATGAAAAGCCAAATTTTCGCCTGGCATTTTCGCTTACCATGGATGCGTCTGGAAAATTTCGGAGTCCGTTCGATGCAGCCTTTCGCAAAGTTCAAACTCTGCGAGGTCATTTTCCTTGACGATGCGCTTGTCCAGACGCATCCATCGATGCACGCGGTTGTTTTTGTAACATAACGAGCCAAATTTTCACCTGGCATCGGATTAACATATAAAACTTCCATCGAGATCCTATGGAAATTCCATAGAAATTCCAGAGAAATTTTACAAAGATTCTATAGAAATTGTACAGAGATTCTATAGAAATTCTATAGAGATTCAATTTTTTTCTGAAATGTTTTTTTCGGACAATGTTTTGTACAAAAAAATTTTCGTTTGTATTTTTTTCCTGTAGTAATTACATAGTCAATCATAATCAGTTTATAATAGACCCGAGTCGGATAGCTATAAACATCGAATCGATTTCGTTTGGTCAAATAAATCGAAATTTTAATGAAGCTTCCGACTGTGTGATTCCAAAAATGTAACTGTTTCATTTAGCTCATTAATTCAAAAAAGAATTTTTTTTACATTCGAAATCACCACAGCTTTCGATCTGCGTATATTTATTTTACCAAATAAACGGACAATAGATGGAATGAATATGAATGACATGTTTCCAGTATTTCTCGTTTTTCCAAACAATAATATTGCATACTTGCAACTAATTACTGTGATCGTTGTCGGCTAAAGAACGCATCGCGATCTAAGATACTAATTATTACTAATTATTATTTATTCCTATTTCTAATCATTTTACAAGTCAATCAATTTCAGAATCATTTTATTTTACTGGTTAGATGGAATTTTTTCCATTATCAATTTGAATGGTGAATGGTTATCATTTCCATTCCATATATTTCCTTTCTTCGTACTGATTGGTTAGTCTTTCCAATTATTGTTGTTGCTTGACAACGAGATCGGACCGCTGCAGTCGCACAGTCTCAGCGCTGTCAAATTTTTAGCAGATTACGTTGTCAAAGGGGTTAAAAATTTTTTGTGACAGATCAGTCTGAAATTCGTCCGGCTGCGTTCAACAGATCATATGCTGCAACTCGAACGGTCGGTAACATTACACAAGTCCAGGCATTAATGGAACTCAGTGTTCCTTAAGTTTTTTTTTATTTTGGATTTTCACGTACCAGCCTTACTTCCCATTTCCATAAATCTTATCTTATACTGTTTTATTACCCACAAAACAAGTGTCTTGATTATGGTTAAAATCTCTCATCAGATAACATTAATTCGAATCGAATTTCAAGTTTATTCTAGTGTACGTATTTTCAATCTTATTTTGTTATCGTCGATACCACGAGTAATTTTGCGAATTAATATAAATCATCCATTTTCAATCGCAGTTTGACAGTCATTTATCGGAGCTTACGTCACCTCTTTTTATGTTCACATTAATTTATGTTTACATAACGATTTACCGCGTCGCTATAATTGTTAATATTACTTTATTATGGCTTGTCAGAATATTTTGTGCCTAGCACGAAAAATGTTGAACTTTTGTGTGAAAATCTCCAGAATCCTTCTCTATTCTTAACGGAAATTAAGAAATGTCAAGAATACCGTTCATGGGAAGAACTTCTCTTCTCAACATTATAAATTTTTTTTTTTTCATCTATTATTTATGCTCATGTTTTTATATCTTTGCAATATCGACTGTTCGATAATTTAAAAAAAGTTTCAGTTGACTTATGAAAAATTGCATTCCTTCTCATCAGTTCCTGCAATACTCTTTATGCATCTTTTCCTCTAGGTGGTATATTGGAACAATGACCTCGTTATCGCATCTCTTCTATTAACAAGTCTAGCAGGACTAGGAATGAACCAAATAAGCGCGGAAGAGAGAGAGGAGAGTGAGGGGGAGCTCCTTTTATGAGCATTCAGCAACTTTGTACAAGTTCTTAGTTGAATTAGGATATATTTGCACATACATTCTCAGCTAAAAGTTTTATTCAATGGAAATTTCAATATTTAGCCATCCAATAAAAATCTCTAATAATTCAATTATAAACAATGAAGAAAATTTATTTTGTATGACGAAAAAAAATTACTGGTTAAATATGGAATAATTTTTTACTCGATCAATTTCTTAGACCGTTTTTATCATTATTGTTAACCACCAATGATTATTATTGACCACCAGTGCCAATAGTATCTCAGAGATGACGGATTTTCTTTTGGATTATTGTTTAATCCCTACGTGTCAAAATTATGATTAAAAAACCTCGTAACTCAATTCCAGTACGCAATTTTTTCATTATCTTCTCAACTTATTTATATTTGTTGACACGACAACTATCATCGTGCCGACGATTTATATTAA